>PPJW02000064.1:0-80132 GCA_003705905.2 Lipomyces sp. NRRL Y-11553 | reverse complement strand
ACGCAGAGGCCATGGATGATCCGAATTGGCTCTTCCAGTGGTGGAGGGTAAATAAACGAGACTTCCCCCATATGGCAGCTGCCGCTCGCGATTTCTTGGCGATCCCTGCGTCCGAAGTTTCGGTGGAGAGGCTCTTCAATACCGGGAGAGACCTGCTGGGTGTCAGACGGCACTCCTTGCAGGGAGATACAATGCGGATGTTGATGCTTCTTCAGGGTGTGTATAGATGTCAGGAGTACGCCTAACTGGTGATTCGTTTGTGGTTTATGACTTTACCGGTCATTTGCTTGTGATTTGCGCCTTAAGGCTTTTGCATGTTCTTGTGTTGTAACCTTAATGAAAATGAGCTTGCGTTTTAGGGTGTTAGGGTTCAGGGGTTGCGAATAAAAATGCGAATAACAAATAATAACGAATAATATCCGCAATTTTATTCGTTGTGCAGATAACCTGCGAATAATATTCGTTATTCGTTATTCGCAACGCCAAAATGGTGCGAATAAATATTCGGCGAATAATATTCGCCGAATAATATTCGCAATTACGAATATTCGGAACAGCCCTGAGCCACCATAATATCGAAGGAAGTCTGTCCTAGAATCAGTACTCTTCCATATGACTAACATTCACAGGCCACATTATTTTACTACCAAGAGCTATTATTGAACGGCAAAGAGTAATTAACGCGTTGAGCTTTAACCCCTGATGCCAAGGTACCAAGGGTGTTGTACCATTCCAGGCGCCTCCAACGTGCACCGAACTTTTGGGTCTTGCCCTAACCTATAAGTGATAAATTCACTTAAGTTAATGAGTTCCAGGTATGCCTCGAAGACACGATTCCCGTGATAGTGCTATAATCGTCGCTTTATCGTTTCATTAAGGCACTATTACTATGTGGTAACATTAAGAAAGCATAATGGCTGGTAAGCGAGCTCTAGGCCGCGATGTTCATATCTACAGATGCTCAGACCACGAACATGCTATTGGTGGCTTAAAATCGAACTCATCCATTACAATAAAATCGTTCCTTTTTATGCTAGATATCCTTTTGTCTCCATCAGATGCATACAATGTATCTCTGCGAAATACGGATATTGTCCTACACCCATCAGATCAGCCTCTTCAAGCAGGTGACTATGATGTCAACCCGATCTCTCCCAGCGGTAACCTGCGTCTGGTTTCGGGGCTGTAACCAGCTAATATTATCATAGGGAGAATTCTTGTTACGGAAGAGCAGTGCATTCTACGCGTGTACTCCAGGACCTCTACGCAGACGTTGGCACAGTTTCGGAATGAAGTGCGTGCAAGAGACGGAAAGTGCGTAATTACTGGAGTTGTAAACGAAGAAGCCGAATGGGATCTTTGGACAGGGTTCCAGGCAGCTCATGTTTTCCCCATTTCACATGGAATTCTATTCCGGCAGTCAGGTCTTTATGAGTGTATTACGAACAGGGCAGGGGAAGAAGACTCGGGAATCAATTCTTGTCAGAACGGTCTGCTCATGCAACCGACTATCCATCAGCTGTTTGACCATTTTGACATTTCTATTAATGCTGATGACAACTACAGGATTGTTTGCTTTCGGAGAGATTTTTTCGGGGTGGGCGGCAGAATACTTGACCCAGCATGTAGAAATCCAAATGATGAACGCCATGTACGCGATGAGCTTCTACGATGGCATTTTCGTCAAGCCGTTTTGGCCAATATGAGAGGCGCTGGCGAGCCGTATTTTGAGATGGACTTCCCTCCTGGTACTGATATGGTTGCTGAAATACGCAGTGGACCTGAACCAGGAACACGGATGGAAACTGAGCTCTTTTTGCGATTGGCAGGTATTAAATAGAAGAAGCATTTTCTGATCCTTTATTGCATGCCGCTATGGATCAAGAGCTATAATTTATCTTCGGAATCAAGGGATCCGATTATGTGTAAAATGTATGTACATTAATGAATGGCGCCAATCCTCAACGAAGATTTTGCCTCGATATAAATAACAGGTGCTGATGGCTAGGGTGGGTGGTTTGTGATATGTTAACTGTGGCACGGGAGGATAAACGTTAGTACTAAGGCACAAGTGTATAGCTGTTAATTGCACAAGATTCGCTGCATCACCGTGCGGCTCTCTCGGCGCGAGGTTTGGCCGACTGAGCCGCGGTTCGTGGGGTTATTACCGGCGGTACAAGAACCACAAATGCGAACACTCACTTGGCTACCCTACAGACCCGACTTAAAAGAGTCACCCGGCGGATGAGCACTCGTTTGGGCAAGAGCCGTTCCCGCGCACCCGTTTAGGAATAAGCAAGTCATCAGCGCTTTTCTTTCCATTGACTATTGGTTCGTCGGATATCGGCCGGTTTAGTTTACTAGGTGCTTTGTATTTCTGCAATAGTCACTTCGCCCTCATTAGTCATTAAGGGATATAAATACCCCTACTGCTCGCAATTTTCATCAATATATATTCTACTGTCCTTCATTTTTCACACTCATAAATTCAAGATATAGTATCGCACGAGGACGTTCACCATGGCATCGACAGCGGTAAACGCCCCTTCTTACGTCCATGACCTTTTGAAAGAACTTCATGCGCGATCTCTCGAGCAAGAATCTAACCTTCCGTCTCCCATGCCGCCCCGCTGCACCCCTGAGTTTGATCGCATCATGAGCGACAAATTCATTGCTCTTGACCAAGACAAGTGTGAGTTCGTCTACCAGCTTCTCCGTGCTATAGATGCAAAGACTGTCGTCGAAGCTGGGACGAGCTTTGGCGTGAGCACGATCTACCTTGCGCTGGCTGTGGCACAGAACACATCTGGCTCTGCCGCTGGTAAGGTTATTGCAACGGAGAACGAGCCAGCAAAAGCTAGCAAGGCGATTGAATATTGGTCTCGTGCGGGGGAAGCTATTAAGGCGGTGATTGACCTGAGAGTGGGTGATCTGAGGGAAACATTGACCAAGGACCTCGGAACGGTGGATTTCCTCCTACTCGACAGTACGTTGTTCTTCTTTTGCTTGGCTGTTTCGAATGAACACCAACTGACAAAACTGACAAATCATCCAGTTTGGACCCCGCTCGCTCTGCCAACACTGAAATTAGTCCAGCCGAGCATGAGACGCGGCGCGGTGACTATCGTGGATAACACACTTGACAACAGCCTGAATTATGGTGATTTGTTCAAATATGTTGATGAGCCGGGAAGTGGATTTCGTAGGGTGACAATTCCATATTCCAGGGGCCTCGACATGATCGTTTACGAGAAACCTTAAAAGGCATCCCAAGTTTTTTGGCACCAAAGAGTTTTGAAATTTGTAGTTATGCCAACTTAGGTTAGGCTACTGTTAATATACGATTGACATTGAACACTTTTTCAGCTTTAGCTTGCACGGCTAGGGACATTCGGCCTTCAGGATCCGTTGACTTATTGGCTGTTTGCAGTGCTGTTGAATAATATTTTGCGGACAATCTCCGCGAGGCGGGGCGGGGCCGACAATTCCCCAGTAGAAATCACAGCCGTGCAAAGTTTATTTACTTCTATCTTGGGGGCGTCTGCACCGAAATAAGACAAGCGCGGGTCTCCTGTTTCTTCGGTCATTTATTACCAAACCATTGTTCGTTCGATACCTCTGGTCGGCCATACTTCTCCTGCCTTTGCTTGCCTTGGCAGCAATGTATTCGCGAGCGAAGCTGTTCGACTCCAGCTTTCATCGACAAACGTTGATGATGAGGGCGTCGGAGAAAGATATTCTGCATTCTGGGTCGCATATATAGCGATGGTCGCGGCACAATCCCACCAACCTTACCACATTTCTAATACGCGATTTTGCATCAGCAGTAAATTCCATTTCCCTGAGCAATGGTCTACCCAACGCCTCTCTGCGCTGTTCCACGTCAACTCAATCCCGCAGTCTCGATCCTTTCGACCCCGTTCAAGCTTGCAGGTCTATTTCACACCGGCGCGCGTTCAACGTTCGTTTCTCTACCGGCATCGGACTCTGTCGTCGTGATCGCCCCGGTTCCGTACGGGGACGACTCAGCTGCAATTATTGGAACTCGTGATGTCAGATTTCTTATCGCGCCAGATTTGGAGCATCATATGGCATTGAAATCATGGAAGGAGAAATACCCGTCCGCTAAAATCATCGGCGTCGAGGGACTGAGGAAGCGCAAAGATCCACAAGGCGTACATGTTGACTACGAAATCAGCCTTGCTAATAAAGTGATGTCACCGAGTGAAGAAGGAATCGACGACCCCGAATTCAACGAGGTATTCAAGTTTGTGTACTTTCCCAGTCATCAAAATAAGGAGCTCATCACGTACCATATCCCGACTAAAACTCTTATCGAGGCCGATTTGATGTTCAATCTTCCAGCATTGGAGCAATACTCAAAGTGCTCCACCAATCCTCGTTCCGGCATCACTAGACTTTTCAATGTTTTGCACCCGGACTCGGGTTGGCAGAGGTGGTTGATCAAGAGTGTGCTGAGCGATAAGGCAGCGGCGAAGATGGGCCTTAACGCGATTCAGTCCCTAGATTACGAGACCATCATTCCATGCCATGGTGATGTGATCACTACGGATGCCAAGGGCAAATTTTATACTCTGTTTTCAGGCCTTATGTGATCTCAATATCTCGGTGATTGACATAAATTATTATAGTTGTCATTTGTTTCAGCGGCGTCGTGTTTGTTTGCAATACTAAGACCTTAGACCTAAGTAATATATGTAATTGAATATATATATATCACAGTCGGCCGGGCATTCGACACTCAGAGCCTGACTCCCCGACTCCCCGTCGCCTGACGGCTGACGCGGCCTCGCCGTCATTGTGGAGCGCAATCATCGTGTGTATATGCCGTTTAGTGAACCCTGAAATTAGTTATGAGCTAACTTCACTTTGAGTTTCTCCATCTAATATTCACTCCGAATTCGGCAATTGGAAAACAAGTTTTGTACCCGTTAGGTCTACCTGCCATGCCTGTGATCTGAGTCTCTTGAGGCCTTTGGTACTGTCCAGCGGCTCGGACATGGCGCTGGCAAAACTCAGTTTGTTAATGTTGCAGCAGAACGGCAGAACCGTGATCCCTTGAATGAAGTTCAAAGTTCGGGTGGGAGTATATTACTCAACTCTTCAAAGGCCGTTCAGAATTTCCGGCTCCACAGTACAACAATAATAAGTTATTTTATCTGAATCAGTGACCAGCGATATTTCGTCTTCAGTTACGCTGTATCTTATTGGAATTGACGATTAGTGAAAGTAGAACAGGTGGTTAGCGAATCTTGCAAAAAGGCGTTATGTCTGTCAACCTTAAACGTGTCTTTTACTCTATTGGGTGCAGTTCTAACGATGGCTCTAGATAGACCTTCCATGAATATCTGCGGCTGGAGAAAGTTGACCCCTAGTCGTCTGATGACGTCGTCGCTCAACCAATTGTGGGGAACAAAGTCACCCACTTTAACCGTCGAATCTCGCGGAATCCTGTCTGTGACGTCGACTCCGTCCTTGACGAGGTGCTGTATTCGTATATAAGCGAAAGGAATGGCTCTGTTATAAATATTGGCGAAGTCTCACGGAACTTACCACTGGCTCACTCTTCACTATGCCGGAATCAGGTTCTCGATAGGTCTCGAAGAACGCATCACGGAGAGTTCCAAACCATTTGTACTCATTATACTCTAGGGGTCCCAGTGGCCGATGCTCCTCTCTCCGTTGTCTGTTGAATTCAATCAGACACGTTTGTATCTCCGCGTTGCGGTCCTCAATGGTAGGGAAAACCCGAAGAGCCGCCCCTGAATCCTTGTCGACCTCTGTCAGACACAGCAGCACTGCTACGGTAGCTTCCTTTTGCTCGATCCACCATAAAGTCGCCTGACGCAGACTTAAATACGACTGCGAAAAGCCCAGTTCAAAAGCAATTCTATTAGTATCTGAGGATTCGTCGTCGTCAAATATAATAAGCCCATCGGGCTCCTTGTAAGACTGTCTACGAGAAGTTGTAGATGTCGTCAAGTGCCCAGCATTTTGTATTCTCGAGGTAACGTGATTGCTTACGCCGGCATTGCGCATCACTCTTACGGCTTCGTCAATCATACTGTCGACTACCATCAGGCTCGTGCGTTCGTGGAGATAGCTTGGACAGCAATTGATTGTGACTTTCTGAGACTCGCCGTCGTACCATACCCTATACCTAATAGAGGTTGTTATGCACGCCAGCATCCAGAGTGATGAAATAGAATGAATTGGGTCTCACCTTCGGTTGGACTTTTCTCTTTCCTTAATGATTTGCTTGTAGCCTTCCTCGGAGACTATGAACTCTTGCACCGAATCACTTGGTAGCGTGCCATGAAGAATTTCGGGTACTGCGGATATCTCACTCTCCATTAGATCCTCCTTGGTTGAGCTTTCTTCGACTGTGACTGTGGTGGAAATTCTAGCAGTCTTTATATCACTTCGCTCCCTGGTCTCATAGACCGTCGCGCCTTCGTGTGTGGTGATCGCCGTCGCCTGCCACGCGGCGTCGCTAACCCCTGGCGTAAGATCGTCGATCTCGTTCACCGTCAATGAGCCGCATGATGTGGTTAAGGCAGCTTGGTGATTTGAAGGCGAAGACACGTATAAGTGCAGACGAGTGGGTAGCTTTGCAGAAAACATTCCCAACCGGTCGAGATCTTGGTTCGTTTCTTATGATATGATTTGAACCAGGACTTTCTCCGTCGTCCATTTTCCGACGAAAAAGATATTGCGCCCAGATGTCACCTACTAAGCTGGTTATTACTATCTGCTAGAATTATTGCATGATTATCTTCTCCAAGCATGAAAACCCAACACGTTACTGAAATCATGGATGGACCCTAACCGGATGACCAATAGTTGCGGTGCTTAATTTGTCACACTGATATTGCACCAAACTACGAATTCCCAGCGGGAGCGATACATGCCGACCGGGGCCGAGGTGAGGCACCAGGTTGTGGCTATCGTGTATTTGCTTGACTAGCTTTATATGCTCTCTAGATCGGGATTAATCTTGAAAAATTCAACCAACTAGTTAACTAGTTCATAAACGATTTTATCTGAGCCGTTAATCACCTAGCCCAGCATTGTCAGATCGACAAACTGCACACAACAATCACCTATATAGAGGATACAAATCATTTACGCCAGGTTGAACACAATACTGCTATGCAGGGCGTCTCCCAGTGTCCTCCGATCCTGACCATTGATATACCCCCACCTTTGAGACAGGCATCCATTAGCGATATAGAAGAACCTCAGAACACCTATGGTCACAGCACCACTTGCAACAGAAGGCGATGCGACAGTTGTGATTCGGATTAAGAAGCATCTTCGCGTACGAAAGTCCCGTCACTCGCAGATTGTGCTGGTGGAGGTCGAGCGGGCCACCGGAGCAACTTGTCCAGTCAAAGAGCAAGTTGTCGCGAAATTCTTTGATCCGCTGTTTGTTCCAATCGATGAATTACCGGACGATGATGCTCCTAAAGAGTTGAGGCAAGTCGTGACCAATCACTTCTCTGCACAAGAGACTGCAGCTTACTTGTCATTATCTTCAATTCAAGGTACTGTTATACCCGTTTTCTACGGTGAATTCGCTTGTCACTTTGCAGAGCGACCAGCGGAATCAGATCAGAAGGTGAAAGTTATTTTGATCGAATCTATCGATGGCTGGCCATTGTCGTGGTATTCTCCGGGAGAGCTGACCGAATCACAAGCACAATGGATTGTGGTACAAACAGAAGCCATTGTCCTTCAGATACACTCGCACGGCGTGGTCCGCGGTGATTTGGTTCTGCGGAATTTTCTTCTAACGAAACAACGAAGGATGGTCCTTGTCGATTTTGAAGAATCGCAAGTTTTGAACGGGCAGAATGAATTTTCACCCGAATCCCTGAAGGAAGATGATTTCATTATGCTGCATGGCGAGTTAGAGCTCTATGGGTTGCGGCGTTACGACGATTCGTGACATCAGTTCAATGGCCGGGACATTGACTGCGCTGGGACTAGCTTTTAATGGGAGCCCAATAAGCGAAAAGGTATTAAGAAATCTGAACTTTCTTTAAACGGAATCGCAGTGTCAGCTAGGGCATAATGGAGTAATACAGAAAAGAGAACGACTCGTCATGTGAGTTGACGATGACTGTATGTTCAAGATACGAGTGCAGAGTGCGAAAGTGGTCTCAATGAGCTCAGCCACCAAAGGTAAATCTAGCTTATTGTCAGAACCACTTAGTAGGGGTTTGGATCACGGTGAGACAAAGTCGGAGACTCTACCAACCGCCGTCGCTACGATGGCTCATGGCTGTCTTGTTGAACTCCATAAAGACAGCACCATCAAAAAGAATATTTCCATCCGGGATATTAGCAGCCTGCCATGCTTCAGGGGGGACAGTATGCGAAGGCCAATATTTGTAGGGAGAGGGTCCATTGCTGGCCTCTTTCTATCAACGGCTGGAAAATTGACATATTTGTATGCCCGTCGGCATCAGAAATATTGTTATTCACATATCTGACGGCCCTATCGTAGTGCCAGACTTCTATGAATCCTTCTTTCAGTTCTCCAAGCCAGTTATCGACGGAAAGCGCAATTACATCGCAAAACATCCAGATTGCTTGGCGAAGTGCCCGTCTAATTCCATATAATCTTCACCTTCCTACAGGTGGATGTCACCGGAATTCCCGTGGCCGTCTGCCCTCGTAATATAAGGTTTCTTCTGTGTCGAAGGTAGTCGAGGAAAACATTGACGCGGACGGCTTTCAACTTCTGACGGAGAGAATATACTTTTGTTTCGACTAATTAAGTTATGTTAAGCTGTCTAATAGTCAGCGCAACGCACAGTCCCCTCAAGTGAACTGTCTGAGTTACAAATGAATTGCGCAACAAGTTGCATAACACACTGTGCACTCAAGAGAAATTTTGTCACAAAGTTTCATTGATATTGCGTTGCGCTGCGCTTCCCCGATTGGGAATTGACCCTAATCTGCATGTCCGAATCCGGTTGACGCTCCGCTATTCAATGCAATCCAATGGGGTTGCTATACCCCCTCTATGGTGATCACACAAACGTAGTGTGCAGCAATGGACACTAAAGCAGATGTGCACACAGAATTCCTCGAGAATGCAACGACGAACTTCGAATTATAAACCATCAGGTTATGAGCCCTGACCCGCCGGATGTGACAGATCGTTTTGTGAAGGGCTGCGTTGAG
Source organism: Lipomyces sp. NRRL Y-11553 (assembly GCA_003705905.2). NCBI lineage: Eukaryota > Fungi > Ascomycota > Lipomycetes > Lipomycetales > Lipomycetaceae > Lipomyces > Lipomyces sp. NRRL Y-11553. Next base: position 70,916 of record PPJW02000064.1, on the reverse strand, counting down.
GCTCAGTCTCAGTATAAGTACCTAGTTAATCCCATGAGATTGCGCATTCTCAGTTCTAGGCGCGTTTTTAATGCGGTCAGACAGGCCTCCAGGATGCCCAGGGAAAGAAGAATCATGGATGATACGTAGTTAAAAACAATGGCGGCGCTCTGATGGAAAACAGCTACAATTGTCTGGAACTTTCCATCTTTCAGCCTCCTTTTGGCTGGGCTTGATGCTGTGATAGATATTGGATCCGTAACCGTCGAGCTGCCTTCAGAAGATATAGTAAACCATGAATGTTCTATAATCTCTTGGATCTGCAGACGCTGCTCGGGGTTGTACCTCAACACTTTGTGCAAGAGATCCTCGAAAACTTCTACCTCTGTGGCCGAGAGTCGCGTGCCCATGGATTCAAACATAGAGTTCGTCTCGGGTTCAGCACAGTCACTGCTCTTCACGTTGTCCGTCTCAACGGAATATTCATCTGTGACGGGTTGGTAGTCGTCCGCCCCGATGTCCCTGATAAGTTGTATTAGCGGATATTCTTTTGACAAGGGAATACCGTTCGGCCAATAGTTTTTAGGCTTCCCATCTTCATCGAAGTAATCGTGGCGACTCTCCCAGGAACTCCACCACGGCTCCGGGAGTTTGCCTAAAGTCTGTACCATCTGCCGAATAACATCATCTGGATCATCAAAAAAGGATTCAAACAGTTAAAATCCCGCACGAATCTCAAAGATTGTGCAGCCCAAAGCCCAGATATCCGACAAATTACTCGCTTTTTCTTCGAAAAAGACCTCGGGTGCGAAGTAAGATACCGTAACGGCAACATTGTTTGTTGGTGTTGAGTGCAAAAAGAAAGATTGACCAAAATCTACCAGTAGAACCCTTTCAGTAAACCACTTATATTCAAGATTTGAGAGGTTTGCGGATTCAACCAGATAATCGGGTGCGCAAGGCTTGTCATTGAGTTCTCCTGACCACGCTCGCACTTTGGCAGTGACTGGAAACCCTAGTCGTTCATAAACGTCATGGTCCGACCATGAGTCTACATGTGCAAGTTGAATCAGGATATTAGAGGAAGTAAGATCTAAACGACTGGATTAGTCCAAACTCTGTGTAATTGTGTCACCTAAAATACCTCCATGAGCGACCCCTCTAGAGTGCAGGTAACCGACAGTTACAGTCACCTGCTTCGCGAATTTTCTCGCTAGACCATGTGATGTTCGTATCGTATTGCAAGTTCAAGTTATAACATGTCAACAGCTGAGACTTCAGAATCTACTGGAATAGTGCTGCATTGGTTAGGTAGACGATCGCTGTGTTTGTCTATGTGCTGACAATAAGTAGGTTGGAGCAGTCGCGATCCCACAGAATCCTATGGCTCCTTGAGGAACTGCAACTGCCATATACGCTCAAGGTCTACAAGAGGGATCCAAAGACTTACCGTGCTGAAGAATCTCTTAAGGAAGTTCATCCGCTTGGCAAGTCTCCAGTGATTACAGATAATGGAAACGTTATGGCCGAGAGTACTGTAATCATAGACTATCTTATTCATAAATATGGCGCTTCTTCACCGTTGGTTCCTAAGACAGCAGAGCTTGAGAACGAGGTGAAATATTACCTAGCTTTTGCTGAATCGTCGTTACAGTCGAATTTGCTGGTTCTCTTTGTGAGCAATCACGTCCGACAGTCACGCGTACCTTTTTTTGTTAGACCTGTTGTCAACAGGGTGTCGGACAATATCGATGGCTCATTTTTGCCTGATATAAAGACTCAGTTGGATTATTTGGAAAGCAGGCTTAAGACGAATGGAACTGGTTATTTCGTGGGGGATAGTCTCACAGGAGCGGATATTATTCTGATATTCCCCTTGCAATTAGCGAAATCGCGAGCTGGCTTGACTGAGGAGCAATATCCACTATTATGGAAATGGATTGAACAGATGGAGGGTCGCGATGCTTACGTCAGAGCTAGCAGGAAAGTTGCCCCAGTTGCTGGTTCTAAGATATGATTTTGAGCAAATATGAAAATGCGCGCAAACTTTTTGATAATATCAAATGTTGCCAGACGATTCGCCAGGATGGAGGCCAGGATCATTGCGGAGCTGTCTAATATGCAATGTTGTGTCCGTTGTAACACACTATCAGATATATAGGTGTATTGGCGATCTGTGCAATAGGCTACGCCCGATTGTGGCTCGGCTACCACTACGCCTTTGCGCGACGTGCACCCAAAGCAACAGCAAATCACCCCATCGACATCCTCTTAAAAATTACATCAGTTGATAGATTTATTCTTAAAAACTTAATGCTACTATATTTTTGTAAATGAAAACGAAAAGTTGCGGAGATTTACTCGGTTTACTATGAGACTAGCAAAAGAGACACCGAAGATGCAGCGAGTGGGCGACGGGCTAGTCCCCGAATATTCTCTCAGCGGGACTCCAGAGTCTTGGTAAGCGCTGTCAGCATGTGAATGCGAACGTGATTGCGCATTTAATTTGAAGTCTACGGCACAAATCCACATCCGATTAGCGCGGTCGATGTTACACCGAATTGGAGTAAAGAGTTTGCAGCAGCCATTGTCGGATCAGGGATCCGACATGACGCAAACAATCTCTCACTATTGGCAAACCCTCAAGAGGATTCGAAAAAGCGCTGTCTTTAGAATCCAATATCGGCTGGGTCATTATGGGATGTGGATGATTAGTGGTTTGCGAATTGTGGATGAATGAGAGAGAGCCGCGTTGGGTTTGTTGACGCGTTGTGGTGCACGGGACATCCGGAGAGTGCGTGACAGCATCTGATCTGTGTAACCCCAGTTAATTAAGTGCTGAAGCTGTACAAATTAGGCATGCCTTAGTTTCCGCCAATGCGATTCAACAATCATCATTGTTTTCAGGACTGGAATTTCCCTTTCATTGACCGATCGTGCTCATAGAGAACCCACTGACGAGGCCGATACCAGTTGACCCAGAGATATGCTCACAATCGAAAGTAAACAGCTGCGATGAAGTCAGGGGGATTAATGGGCGGGAATTGTAGTGCCGAGAAAATATATCGAGCACCGTCTCCTGCTCATTGGCTTTTGTCGTTTACATTCGACCTCGGCGAGCAATATTCCCTGACCACGACGGGCAAGCACAATTGACGGTCACCGTTAGAGCGATTGTAGGCATCGAACTCCAGCAAATTTCTGGGTCTGGGATTAGTCTTTGCGCTTCCAGCGAGTATTGCCGCAACCTTAGAGAAATCTTTTTCGGTCCCAAAAAAATCAATCCAGAATCTTGAAGCGGTCGCAAAAATTAATCCAGAACGGCCGTGGTTGCTCTTGGCTCTGCACGAGAAACACCATGGCTGTTTCCTTAAAAGTATCCATCAAGCAGTAAACCAATAAGACTCTCGTGCCAATCGAGTTCAGCTAGGATTGCATGTAAGGTCATCGCCATGTTGTTTGTGCTAAGTGTCGATTCAATTGCCATTTCTTTCGTAGATTTGTAGCCAGAGTGTTCCTAGAGCAGACTTTGAGCTGAAAGGATCGGGATCTCGACACAATATAATTCGAATCGCTTACTGCCACCTGTAATAGACATGCTCCCACCCACCCAGACGACTGTGCTGCCTGCAAGTCCCATATACCTCTGCAGGAATACAGAAAGCGTTCCGAGCTGGAACAAATTCCAACACCACCGAGGAGAGTTGACGGTCCTGTATGATAGTTGCATTTCCAATGAAATTTAGGCGTCAAAGACAGTGGTTAGGGTTTTGAGAGAGAATGCGGCCAATGCGAGTGTTTGGCCAAAAACGGATATCGCTGTACCTGCATTCAGGGTTCATCTGTCGGAATGGACTGAACGAGTTCCTCGTGATGATTTGTTTAATTCAATAGTTTACCTGTCCGATTCTGTGCAACCCATGCCCACCCACGCTGCTGCTGCTCTGACACAAGCGCAGTGGAAATGTGCGGAAGTCGTTTTGTAGTGTTGGATCACAAGCGACTATACTTCAGAATTCCTACAGCCTGGTCATCTGACTAGCATTAATGTAGGCAGACAGTGTTCCCAAATGTGGGCAAAAGGACAATCCGGAACCCGGGGTGAAACTGAGCGGCTAGAGGCAAGTATGGCAGACGCCTGGGGCAGGACCCCTTACTTGTGCTGCCTCCGGGCGTCCTTATTATCGTTATGATTTTGTCTTTTTATTTTCTTTTTCTCTTATATATGGGACAACATACATCAATGCCCGTTGTGATAGTACACTGCCGGTTACTATTGTAGTTATTAAGGGAGTGTGTGACAAAGCTGAGATCCTCTTTAAACAAATTCGAGTATGAAAAGGGAATTCGAAAGAGGAGAAGAACTTGAGCCAGACAACCTGCTAACGTCGCTAACTTGAAAAATTCGCAGAACTTTTAGTATGGCGGTTATCAATCAATTATCTCGCTCAAGTTACTTAAAACAACATGTTGCATAACCAACAACTTTGTTCTTTCTGAGTTGTCGAGACGCTCTTATTCCTTGATTTGGATATCGCCCCTAACCCTGAAATCCGAATATGGTTGTCTAGCCGCTTTGTGTTGCAAAACAATTCGAGTGCGTCCGTGGGGAGATTTCTCGGGAGCTTCCTGAGATGGGGTAGGGTTGGGGTTAGTCTGGCCTATTGCCTTTCACTATAAGATCAAACCGATGGACATTCCCCTCACCATCCGCAACAACCACCTCCAGCTTCCCACTTCATTCAAACTTGCAATTGAAGCGCTCCAAAATGGTCTACACGATAGTAGTCCGTAGGTTAAGCCCGCTCATATTATTCCTTCTTTTCTTGTCCCCACTAACGTTCTTCTTTTCATAGACCTCCGTGCGAAACCCGACCCGGAATGCATATCGAAACTTCACGCCAAACTCCTCGAGGCTTCTGCCATCTACTCAAAGGACTTTGAAACCATTTCATGGTTTGTCATGCAATCCGTCCATGACCCGCAGGATTTCACCATTGTCGAACGCTATCTCAATGAAGGATCGCAAAAATACCATCTCGAGAATCCGTACTGGAAGACTTTCGATCCATACGTGATTCCGCTGTTGGAGAAGGGTATGGATCTGAGGAGGTTTGAGGAACTGGTGCCTACTGAGGCGGCATAAGCAGTGACGACATAGACGGCGCTGGTAGGAGTGACAGTTCTTCACTCGGAATGGGTAGATAGTATCTCAGATTGTCGAGCTGGTCTTGGTGATATATATTCTATGTATCTAAATGGGAGCCACATTGTTACTCCACTCTACCTAGTGTGCACACTATTTCGCGACGTCGGTTGGTCTCACGAGAATTCAATGAGCTGGATGACTGGTTTGTAAAGGCTTTATCTCGTTGGATAGCCATATTGAACTTCAAATAAAAACGGGGCAGCTGAGTATAACCACACTATCGGAGGTAAACGAAGATGCTAGAAGACAACAGGTACAATCACTGTGCGGTTTACCATGGAAAGGATTCGTTGTCCTAAGGAATTAAATGTATAAGATCCGCAAAATCTTGCAGTTTTTGGGAACACGTCAAGTCCCAGTTTCAGGTCTAATCCGTGTCCGTTCCTGTTGTCAGCCGTGGCTGGGATGGACCATTCCAGCTTCGTGCCGTATAACCGTCTCCCGCCGATAACCGATAGCACCCGAAACCTTAATATCGTGAACACACTTCTATTTGAAATTAATCCGAAGATGATTGATCCATATTAGTTTTTAAAAAAGCACTAGAATTTGTCGCCTTCCAGAGCGTTCTGCATGTGATCATCGGTTAGATAATTTTTGCATCCTACACTATAAATACATATATCGCTCCTCTCCGTATATCACTCGTGCGGAGTTCTTCACACAATTAATGACCAAACCCCTTTTGACAATGAGTTCCGCTACGATAAGTCGATTTGTTTCCAGCCATATGGATCAACGGTCCCAAGCAAATATCCATATATTAGGCCTGGGAAGCATTGGTACCCTCACAGCGCATTCATTATCAGAGATTCCAGACAATCCATCCGTGACACTACTGCTCCATCGTGAGTCCTTGCTCGATGCCTACAAAGCCGGTGGCAATCAGATCAAATTTGAAACAAGGGACGGTAAACATGTCCGCTCTCATGGCCACAAGCTTGAGGTTCTACACGATGGAAAGTGGTACGGGTCACAAGACTACGAACAAATGAGGACTCAGCAGCTGTCAGCTAGTCCTTTAAGCACCGAGATCGAAAACTTGATCGTATGCGTTAAAGCGACGCAGACTGTAGCGGCGCTGAGACCCCTCAAGCACCGACTAACGGCCAAGTCTTCCATCCTATTCCTCCAGAATGGATCTGGCATGGTGGATGAGGCCAATGAGAAACTATTTCCTAACCCCGAGACACGACCGAATTATCTTCTAGGTGTCATATCCCACGGAGTCACTTTGAACAAGCCATTCGACGCCACGCATACTGGGTTCTCTGCTACGTCGATTGGGCCGGTACCTCGACGAGGACACAAACATCCGGAATCTTCAGCCTCTAACTATCTTTTGCAAAACCTACCACTGTCCCCCACACTCAATACAACCGCCTATTCATACACGGATGTCCTGCAGGTGCAATTGGAGAAGCTTGCCGTGAATGCTTTTTGCAACCCCCTTTGCGCACTCCACGACGCCCAGAACAAGTTTCTATTCACCCTCCCAGAGATCCGTCAGAAGTTGATGGCAGAGATATCAACCGTTGTACAGAACCTCCCGGAGTTGCAAGATATCTCAGCGATTAAAATCAAGGAGAGATTTGACCCTCATCAATTGGAAAGTACTGTCAATGCCATTATCAAGAAGACAGCGGAGACAACGTGCTCAATGGTCTGGGATTTGCGTGCTGGTAGGGAGACAGAGATTCGGTATATCAATGGTTTCTGGTGTCGAAAAGGAAATGAGGTGGGCGTACCAACGCCAATTAATGATAGTTTGGTCGAGCAGATTCTTGCGAGACGGACTTGAATCAAAATTATTGTGCGGGACAGCAAGGACCGACCACTTTGGTCGAAATTGACACCCTAACCCTTACGTAGCACAATAAATTGATTGTAAAAGTCATATAGCAAGCGTTATTTGACAACAGCCTACTACTATAAAACTGAAGCGATTAATATAATGTACAAACTCACTCTAGTTCCAATGACTCCGGTAGTCTTCGGTGAGATTTATATTTTTTTACTACGAATGCCGCAGATTGGCCTTCAAAGCCACGAGAGTGGCACTATATACCGCCATGCCTTCCTCGCATAGCCACGAACATTCTCTACCCGAACACTGCGAGGCGGGATTTTCGGAATCCGTTGTTGCAGCGAACGGAAAGAATAGTCGCATTCAGCTCTGGCAACTCTTTTGGCCTCAGTCCAGACTCGCTCTATAAAGTGGCACTCACAGTGAAACTTCGGATAAAACGAGCACATATGCCCAGATCCCACTACAACTTCTTCAATACTAGATTTCTGGGGTCGAAAGTCTGGCTGGTTCGCAAGAATATGAACAGCACAGCACATGCTCTCCGTGTTTGATTTATTCCCGCAAGACTTGCGCAGGCCATCCTTCCACAGGCCCTCTTTCCAATAAAATTGTTTTGGAGCCCTTTTTCATGCCTCTCTTTGTTGCATTGATGTGATTCTCGCCATAGACCATCGGCTGAACCACAATCTCTCCACATGAGCCCAGAAACCACCATCTCGAGTGCGTTCCGGTTTCACGTCGCCGACGTTACGTCTATGTGCCACCAGGGCATCTGCCGGCATGGGTTGATGATTCGAGGATTGATCAAAGAGGAAGGGACCGATACAATTTGGATGTTGCTTTTCGAACAGAGGGGTTGTTATCTGTAACTGACAAACCATATTCTCTGACCTCCACCAGCCCTCGCGATTCTTTCCTGGGAGCATGATCGTGCGAGCCTCTTCGTCTCCAAACCGCACCGGACCATGACAAGCACAGAAAAAGTCAGAGACCATTAGACCTTGACCTTGGCCCTTCTTCTTGAGAATTGCCTCACCATCCTCAATCCACTGATAATTCGCGTCGTCGTTCGAATTAAACCAGCACTCGTCGTTAGTCACGAGGACGATTTCCTTCTCCCCATCGGCAAGAGTCGGCCGATGCTCTCTCCCGTCCTGATCATATTCGCGCATTTTAGACCGCCATTCCATCGTAAAATTTGACCATTTATTACGGTAATCCTTCACATCATCGCGTTCATGGCCGTCATAATAGACGTCTTGCCGATGGGCCGTTTTGTGGAATCCCCATGCAGTCAAATACCGATGGCAAGTCTTCTCCGAAATTATGAGACGGCCCAGGATGCCCAAGTGCTTCGAGTAGATCTCATTCTCAATGTAGATCTTCAGACGATGGACAGACCTCTGTGGAGGTGGAATTGATCGGAAAAATGCTTGACATTCAGCAGCGACGGGTGGAAGAGTACGATTATTCAGGAAATGCTTGCCCGGTTACGAATCACTTTTGCCATGTATGGACCATGAAGAAATGAGACATTGCTAATCGTAGTAGAGATCTCACGCTTCGACTGACCGGCCTGCAGGCCCTGAAAGTATGCAATTATGACGCGCACTTGGAGTTTCTCATATTCCATCAGAATTTTGTCTGAGAGATCCAAATTCACTGTCAATAATTACTGCTTATTCTTCGCAGCTTTTATTAGAATGACAGTCACTGACATCAGTCATTAGCATCGGATCCGTAATTCACAATAGGATCAACTGCTTTATCCAGAATATCGGCATCGAAAACGAAAAGCTGCTCGCCATTGGAGACACGGTGCACCTTGCGGGCGTGCTCACGCGAGGACTGTGTACCAAAGTAGCCGGTGATCAGCTTATTACCCTTGGGAGCTCGCTTGCTATAACTTGCGTCTCTGCGTGCGCTTGGAATCTCCGCCATATGTGCGTGACAGCTGAGCTCCTGCCCCTTCAAAGTACCTCAGAGAGGATAATGCATTCCTCATTGAATTGGGCAACGGCGCAGTAACTGCGTCGTCGAAGCTGACGCAATTGAAATTTTCGGTGAAGTTATCATCATCATCCAAGTAGAAGTAGCATTACTTGGGTGTATGTATGACTAAAAGTAGAAGGAGTAGTGTTATTTCAATGACAATCAAGTTTATCATTTGTGTTCCACATGTACACAGTTGGTGCCGGCGAACACGCTGTTCTGTGTCTGGGTGACGCAAAGTGGATTTTGAGCCGACTAATGCAATATACCGTGGGATTAACATCATTAATCAAGGCTCATTTGGAACATGTTAATTAAGATTTTGATTCTTGCGCGATGTATACCCCATTCAACCTTAGTGACAGCTCTGCCTCCATCCTTTCGGCTGCCGTTGGTCCACTGAGAATCTCCCCAACCATATCAGTTCCAGGTGGAAAGTCCATTTCAAATGTTGGTTCTCCCACTCCTCTCATATTGGCAAATACTGCTTGACGAAAATGCCATCGCAGGAGCTCATCCCTTGCACCTTTATTACTATTTTAATCTCGACAGACAGGGTCAAGTGTCCTTCCGTCGATTCTGAAAGGATCTTCATCGAAGCAAATTATCTTATAGCCGTTATCTGGGTCAATAGAGAAATCAAAACTATCAAAACTCTGATGGATATTGGACTGCATAAGCAGACCATTCTGACATGAGTTGATGCCCGTATCATGCGGGTTCATGCGGTTCGTAATCCACCGAGAAAATCCGTTTTGCACGAAATATTCTTCGCTGGAGAGCGGAAATATGTGGGCGGCTTCAAACCCTGTCCAAACATCTCGATAAGCCTTAGTGTTAACAATGCCGGTTATCACGCATTTCCCGTCTCTCTCACGGACTCGAGCTCGAAAAATATCATCTCTGCCAGTGATAATTCTTGAAAGTATTCGCGTAATGCACGGCTCGTCAGTGATGGATACCGTGTCTATGCAAGACTCAGTAAGCTGGTAATACAACATCATAAGAAAATAATTAGGTCACCCTTGCGAGATAAGGTCTTATGTCATAATCGCCCGGCCTGAGACCATTCTCGGTAGGCATCAGGTCGACTCCGGTGCTGCGCAACGTGACTCTATAGCGACCGGACGCAACAATGAGGATACTTAGCATAGAGAGAAAGTTCTTCTCCGTTATCGACGGATTCAATCTCAATCCACCTATCGCCTTACCAGGCTCCGAAAAGATGTAGAAATTGACATCTCTACCTATAGCTCTGCTACCAGCCATGAAATACCGATGTTTGTGGGGCCAACGTTGTATGATGTCACTAATAAAGATGGTGATCGTTTGCTAGGGTACACCTATGCATGAGAAGGTTAGGGTTATCTATTTACCCTGTCAGGGGATGCAAACACATTCACTCACTTGCATTAAGACGACCACCAGACCCCGTGATTTTGAACTTGCGACGCAAGAACAAAACCACCCCGAATCTGATGGCAATCTTTGCACACCATCTGGCCCAAAGACCAGATGACGAGGAGGCAAGCCTCAGCGGTTCCCTCGCTCTGTAATTGGGCAAGTTTGCTCTGCCCGAGTTCGGTAAACCTCACATGTTTGTATGTATATATATGTATATATGTTTGTATGTATATATATGTATATATAACATCGACAAATAAAAGGAACAAACACTGTTCCATATTCACAGTTGAGTACGAGTCCCACACCAGCGAACTGGCGGGCGAATCACCGTACGTTATCCCCCGTGCCCACAGCTGAATACGAGTCCCACACCAGCGAACTGGCGGGCGAATCAGCGTCTTGAGGAGGGTCCTTGACAGACTCTCCTCTTAACCCCCAGTAGAGGACGAGCCGCTAGAAACGGCAGTGTACCAAGTGGCTTGCCTCAGGGCCACTCAGACTCACTCCAGATTCAACCCTGAAGCACGCGCTCATCTCATCTTCCTGAGACGAGCCGGCTGGTTATCAAACATTGACGCGCCAATTTCCGCCCAGTGCCGGTCTCCAGGTAGTTGCAGCACAGATCAGACGGTGTGGCCGGCGCTTGCTTTGATGAGACTGCGCGTCCATTCTGTTAGATTATGTAATGTGTGTTGCTTATTCTATGTGCAAAATACAGAGAATGAATTCCCTATGGGATAGTGAGAATTGTTCGACCAACCTGAACAATTAATACTGCAGCCATCATTTTTGTACCTAACTTACCGCTTTCCTAAGCTCAGGTCAGGTTGGATGGAATACGCGTCCGTGCGCACTGTCTGCTGCCTTCTCGGCCGCTTCACGTGTAGTTACAGCATTGTGTTAGCCACACTATCGGGAAACACCTCTGGAAAATGGCGATGTTTCCAGGATTTCATTATGACTTGGGCCTCTGTGGACCAATACAGGGACAGTTACTTCCTAGTGGTGTATTAGCGAGAAGACGGACGTGTTGTTGACACATTAACGCTACTGCGACGGGACGTGTCGGTAAGCAAGAGCATCTGATCTGTGTGACCCAGAGTCTTGGTGAGACAGCCATCGGTCCGAATACGAAATGTTAATTAATTAATTGCATGAAATAGCCGAGGTTTGTTTCGGCGCGAATCTCCGTCGGACCGTGATTTTTTACGCTGAATCAGACTTCTAGTCGAAAGTATCCAGAGTACTACTACTTGGTGTCAGCCACTCACTGGAGTACAGAGCTGGGCCGTAATAATAATAATAATACCGAATGGAGAGTTCGCAAACGCGATGGGAGGACATCTTTTTTGCGCGACGCGCACGCGTGACAGTAAGCACAAAATCAGATACACATATCGTCACGAGGAAATCGCACAAGCGAAGTCCGTTCCTTGCCCACCACTCGCATTTACCTAAAACAAACCGTCAAAGTCAGCAAACTTCTCTATTATATTATCTACTAGAAGACAAACAAATATTAAACATTAAACATTAAACATTAAGCGTTATCTTTGCCGCCCAGGGCGGTCCTGCCATTTTCAAAGGGCAAGGGTACAATTACGGCACAGCGAAACGTTTAGTAAGCTTCCGCACAAGCCCCGCTGTTATGATAGCCTGCGCAGACGCGTCGCGTCTAGTCTACTCCACAAATCTGTGTCTCCCCTTAACCTGTATATAACTATCACTATGACTGATCATACTTCCAGAATTACAGTCCCATGGAGAAATTCTAGAGTACTAGAATACGAGTCTCCGCGGCCGTCCACATATTCAAGTACGCCTAGAGCATATAATTCGCTCGCCGGAAGTAGATAAAAACCGCGCGAGAGGCGCTCGCTGGGTATTTGATATTCTGAAGCGCGGTCACTCAGACCTTATAGATCGAGACTGCCTGTGTAGCTTCATAGCACATCGTTCATAGGATCAAGGAAGTAGCCCAGAACAGAACCTGAGCGAAGTGGAGAAGGGGGATGCGATCAAGGAAAGCGCAGTGGACCAGTCACTCGCCATGTCGCACTTATACGCGAATGTCGGTGGAAATGGTGAGTGAGAAATTTTCTGTTGCGCGTCGGTCGCTATAATAGTTCACATTCTAACTCGCTTACTGTAGGCAATGGCCGAGCTGGTCAACGGTTATGTAGCCATCGATGTTCTATTCATTCTCATGAGAGGAAACATTGTCTACTACCATGAAACCGCTGCGGCATGATGAATATCTCAACGCCCACCCAAATAACAGCAAATTTACGCAGCTGCAGTCGTAGTTGATGCTCAATGATGGCAGTATGTATTACCAGCTTCCAAATGTTTGCATAGACACAGTAGCCGTCACTGACAAGCCCTGCATGACGCGCATACTTTCAAGAACAATCACTTGCAGAGATGATATTTTTCGAGCTAGAGTCCGTGAGAGAGACGGGAAATGCGTGACAACCGGCACTGTTAACAGTAAGGCTTATATAGATGTTTCGGACTTTGTTGTAAGTCGCCCACATTATTTCCTCTCTTCAGCGAAGAATATTTCGCGCAATACAGATTTTCTCGGTGGGTTACGCAAGCATGATACGGGCATAAACTCATGTCAAAATGGTCTCTTATGCAGTCCAATATCCATCAGAGTTTGGATAGTTTTGATTTCTCTATTGACCCAGATGACGGCTATAAAATAATTTGCTTCGATGAAGATTCTTTCAGGATCGACCGAAGGACGCTTGATCCTGTACGGACATTTGAAATGGACTTTCCACCTGGAACTGATATGATGGGCTAGATCCTCGGTGGACCAAGGGCAGCCGAAAGGATAGAGGCCGAGCTGTCACTAAGGTTAAATGGGGTACACATCTCTCAAGAATCAAAATATTAATTAATATGTTCCAAAATGAGCCTTAAGAGCCATGAGGTCTTATATTAGGAAAGACGGTATATTGCGCTAAGTCGACCTTGAATCCGAAAGTCTTGAACAAGAACGATGGTCATTTCTTGGCTACCAACAGTCCCAACTCCAACTTTGAAACTTTGCCAAAATTCTTGCACAGCCATGCCATGGACTAAATGTTCAATTTATTACGCACAGTCATCTTTTTTTCTAAAAATAAATCCGGCAAAAATCGTTGATATTGTGTGGCTGGCGTTGCCAGGGCTGACCAAGCGGTGAGCAACTTCACCGTACGTTCTTGAAAGCTAATACTCTTGTCAAGTCGCGTAGCACAAGTAAGTCTAAAGCCAAGTCCGGAGACAGCTGAGTCTTGCTAATACTCTTTTTCCGGCGGGGGTCACTAATTGTCCTGCCAGTTTTTTAATAAGGTCAACGAGCTTAGCATTCAATTGCTTTTAATCGTCCTGTGAGGATAATTGTAACGCCCGTTTACTGGTACTCAACCATTCCAATTTTTGGTGATTTTGTTTCGCATAGATGGATCCGTATTGATCGGACTTTTACGCCCTCGAGTTGTGTGCCTCATTTAGTGCGGCTCATTACTGTGAGAGCGTTCCATGGTTCAGGGAACTTTGGCTAAAATTCCACGTAATAACTATCTGAACTGTGGTCCCCACTTTTAGGGTCGCAGACGTCGCACACAACAGTAGATGGGTCCGCTGCAGCGGCCCGGGATGCAAACACAACGAATAGCGCATGGGTTTAGCGTTCTACGTGCAGGTCTCACCGTCGACTGCTGCTGATGCTAGATCTAGAGTAGGTTTGTTGTATTTATATTTTGCGCATTTATGTATTTTATTTGTGCCTTGTATGTATCGTATGCACTCTTATTACATATATTCACCCTAATTCCTGTCCTTTTGCCATAAATAAAAAGATAATGACATATGCTCCAATATATGCCCACAGTATAAAAACTACGGCAATAACATCTGAAGGTAAGGACTCGATAACCTATGGCGCCGGTACTTGACCCTAATCCTACGTCTGCATAGGGACGCTTCAGCAGATAACCGAAACAGACAGCTCAACTCATCAAGCACCGTCTTTGGTTTGAGGTTGTCAAGGACCAACTTGATACAAATGAAGGTAATCAATGGACCGGAGCAGAAGCAGATGCGTGAGCTTGGTGCAGCAGAGTCAAGGTCACGGGGTCGGGGGTGTCTTATCCAGTAGATGTCCCTTATCATTAATCTACAATCTAGTTGAAGGGTGATATTCAAAGACACTGAAACTACTTAGTAAAACATAAGCTTCTAAAATCACGTGATCAGGAATATTAAGTTAGGTTAAGCCTAAGGGCCTTTAGGAACGGGCCAAAGCGCAAACGATGAGGTCGACAAAAAAAGGGTCCGAGCGCTGCACGGTTCAGCAGCATGATAAGGATGAGTGAGCCTGAGCCTCTCTTATCCAGGCGAAACCAGGGTGGGGCGGGCGTAGAGAGGCCCCTGCAGCTTAGCAACCCCATGGTCGATTTCAAAAGGCATCACAATCCTGTCTGTGATTTCGGAGTCTTACTTTCTGGACAGTTTTGATTTTCGGGCGGCCCGTACTCGCGTAAAAAGGTCTTGGCAAGGAAACGTTTCACTTCTTCCATAGTAGTGGGCCGGGTTCCGTCTTTGATAGCACGAGACTATCACGGCGCTTATTTGAATGGTGGCTGACATCACGCTAGCCTCTCAAGCCGAACTAGTTTTAACGCTACCGCAAGATTGCGCGTACTTCGCTTCCAAACTTGACATTTTCTCCATGACCGGATTTCTTGCCACTTCCGCACTTCAAAATGGCGGATTCGTGAATAGAGATGTCGAGAGTGGCAATTATGTGGCCGAACTTGATTCTTTGCGCAAGGCCGCAAAGTCGGATTACCGTGCGTCGGTCCGAGCGTCATGCGTTATCGATAAGCTGGTGGCGCTGGCCCTCGCTGGTATGTCAAATCGGCCCGTGAAGGTTTACACCGGATACGTGCGCAACCCAAATTCAAGGTACTCCTGCAATAGTTCGGCCGAACGCAGGTTGCCGATATGCAGTTTGTTCATTAGCAGGTACTGTTGCTTTCATTTCCCTTGGCAAGAATAGCTGTAGTAGACGTTCCGGGCACTTTCTTATCTCTTGCCTTCGGGGCGGCCCACAAATCGCTCAAGCTAGCCTTTTCTGGGACAATAGTATAGTTCACCATTACTCACTGACTGGATGGCAGCTACCAAATAAGTATCCACGAAATCCCCCGGAAGGGAGCTCTGGACTAGATACACTCAAGCCTTCGCGAAGTTTTGAATATCGGCAGTTAGATTGATACTTAAGGTGCGTACTTACTAGTAGATTGTCGACGAGTACTTACCGGATATAGAATGAGTGTTTTCTATGAGAAAAGTGATGGGGTGGTAGTTAGGAGTGATGAAATAAATTCAGGCTCAGACGACTTCGAGAAGAAGGCGTATGGTGTTACGGTGACGACCATTTCAGACGATGAAAGGATTCGCGTTGCCGAACGTCTCGCTATCGCCGGAAAGGATGTTGAGGATGTGATCAGCGGCCCCGCTGCAGAGTTTATCCTTGAGAATCTGCCGAGGATGACAATGGAAGAGTCGCTCATGATTCTCCGAGAAGCGATCGAGTATCACGAGGACGACATTAACTTCCCCGGGGAGACGATGGAGAAGATAAAGCTCTTAGTACAGGGCCAGGAGGCGTCACAAATGGATAAGGAGACCTATGAGTTGGACATGAAGCTTGAAGCAACACTCATGAAGTATCATTCGCCGTACCCTGAGGTTCGTGCCATATGCGACCCCACGGACGATCCGACAATGCCTGTCGAAACTATCAGAGCATATTTTCTCGGATTGCTGTGGGTTGCCTGCGGTTCATTTATCAACGAATTCTTTTCTCTTCGTCAGCCATCGTTATCTCTTCAGTCTGCGGTCTTCCAAATCTTGCTTTATCCTTGTGGAAAATTCTTGCAGTATACTCTTCCAGACTGGGGCTTCACATTCCGCGGAGTGCGACACTCACTCAATCCAGGACCATGGAATTACAAGGAGCAGATGTTGGCGACTCTTATGGTCAACGTTGCTGCTGGTAGCTCCAACTTCATGGGCTACATAGTGACGATGAAGCTTCCTATGTTCTTTGGTCAAACATGGGTCAGTTTTGGCTTCATGTTTCTGATGAACTTTTCAACACAATTCTTCGGATTTGGACTTGCGGGATTGCTACGGAGATGCTGTATATATCCGACGAAGGCTGTCTGGCCCACGGTTCTTCCCACACTGGCGCTCAATCGCGCCCTCTTGAAGCCAGAAGATAAACGGCCTGTTCATGGGTGGACAATCTCCAAATACAAGTTCTTTTTCATTGTATCTGGGGCGTCTTTCTTGTACTTCTTTGTACCGTCATTCTTGTTCCAAGCAGTCAGCGTCTTTAACTGGATTACTTGGATCGCTCCTAAGAACACAGTCCTCGCGATTGTCACGGGTTCGTATCTTGGCCTTGGTTTCAACCCTGTGCCGACATTCGATTGGTCGGTCATGGCCAATTCTTCTCCATTGATCGTACCATTCTTCTCGACAGTCAATCGATACATTGGCACTGTTATTGCTGCATTGATGATTCTTGGAATGTACTGGAAGAACTACCTATGGACCGGATATTTGCCGATTAACACCGCCAACGTATATGACAATGAAGCAAAGATATATAACCTCACCAGGGTTGTGAATCCAGACTCTAGCCTTAATGAGGCCGAATACAGGCTCTACTCTCCGCCATATATCTCGATGGGAAACCTTACGTATACTGGAGCTGGATTCGCAATATATACGCTTGCGTTCGCATACATACTCTTGAACGACTGGAAGACACTCTCAGAGGCCGTCCGCGGGTTTTGGAAAGGACTCACAAGAAGAAAGTCCTCCAACTACGAGTTCTACAGAGATCCCATGTCCCGGATGATGTCTGTGTATCCAGAGGTTCCCGACTGGTGGTTCATCACTATCTTTGTGATTTCTGTCGCATTTGGAATCGTGGCTTTTACCGTCTATCCGACCAACGCGCCGGTGTGGGGTATGATCGTTATCATCCTTATCAGTGCAGTGGTTATGGTACCTTCGGCATTGATTTATTCTGTGACCGGATACCAGCTTTCCACGAGTAGCCTTTCGACCCTCATAGCCGGGTATATGATCCCGAATAATGGTGTTGCGAACATGTTGTGCCGTGTGTATGGATACAATACAGACGAACAGGCGGAAGGGTACATATCTGACCAGAAGATGGCCCATTACGCAAAGTTGCCGCCACGAGCTGTGTTCAGGGCGCAATGTAGTGCGACATTTGTTCAAACATTTGTTACAATTGGAGCCATTCAGTTCTTGATGGATTCAGTATCCGACTTGTGCTCGCCGACCCAGGCAAGCAAATTTGTCTGCTCGTGGCCGCACTCGTTGTACTCTACGAGCTTGCTATTCGGTGTTGTCGGTCCCATGCGAACTTTTAACCAATTGTATCCAGTGCTGAAGTACGCCTTTCTCATTGGTGCGGTCGCTGCGCTCCCATTCTATATCCTTCGTCGGTTTTTCCCTCGTCAGATGAAATATGTCCATCCCGTTCTTATCATGACAGGTTTCACACGATTTGGTAGCACTTACAATCTTACTTATTACACTCCTGGAATGTACCTCTCGTTCATTTTCATGTTCTTTATCCGGAGACGATATCTTTCATGGTGGACGAAGTACAATTTTATTCTCACATCGGCGTTATCAGCTGGTGTGGCATTCTCAGGGATTTTGATTTTCTGCGCGTTGACTCTTCCGAAGGCTAAATTAAATTGGTGGGGAAACACTGTTTCGAGTCAAGGTGTCGACTATGGTAGGAGCGCAACGCTGTATAAACTTGCACCAGGACAGACGTTTGGATTGCCGGTCGGTTCGTTTGAATGAACGACTGGGAAAGGAAATCTCAATTGTAAGAATGATATTTTGCAGTTTTACTTTGCCCATCTGGTTGTATCTTTGAATATATTTTTTGTTGAAATGTCCGTCCAAACCCCGATGGCGATCGATGTGAGGATCCCCAGTAAGCACCGTTCCTGCACTGCTACTGATTCCGGTCTTAACCTTGGAAAGCGCGTGGACAAAATCGCCGTCACCCCACTTAGTTGAGCATCTACTAAGACGAAAAGCAGCCAACGGCACTGCCTGGTGCTCGACAGTTGACCATTAGATCACATATTCTAACCTTTAAATCTTCCTCCCGGAAATCACGAACCCTGATATCGCGGCCTGCCGAAAACAATTCGGGCCGTACAAAACGGTGCCATTTCGGTTGTGGCATTGCGACTATCATCGAGATAAATTCTGTGTGTCGAAGAACCAAACTCCTCCCCTTTTGGTTCAGCTGGTCCAGGTACTTGGGTATGTCTCAGGGATTCAGGGTTCTGGTGGTTGGGCAAGGGTAACTAAGTCTGGCTAGAGAGGATAAGGCACGGTCCGGCCAAGGCATGACAAATAAGGCTCGGGCTTGGACTCGGACTGGACTTGAACTTGAACTTGAACTCTTGGCACCTGGTCGGCAAAGACGACCTAGCTGCAGCGCAATGAGGTACACGAAGGTGGGCCACACCACAAGTATGACTCCTGTGACACCTCGGCCTTGTTTGCTGCAGAGAATCGCCATAACGAAGACCAAAAGATGATATTCACATTCCCTTATATGCGCCTGGAGCGAAGAGTTCAGGAATTTCAAGGGGGTCCACCACGAATCAAGGTAATTTAATGCAACCTCGTTGGTTTCTTATAGATACTGCACAACCTAACATTAATCTTCCTTTAAAGCAAGAAGACAATTCACGCCTCGTAATGGTTAAAGACGTCAGTGTCAGGATGAGGACCAATGAGCGCAAGCGCAGTGAGCGAGATCTAATAGCATCCGAAGGTACTCGTAACTCTGTGACTGCTGAGAAGTTGAGGCGACTGGTGTTGCCGAGGGATACGTATAAATCCTACTATTTATAACTTTAATGATACGAATATTTACGGATAAGGCAAATTTTATTCCGACGAATATTAGCTGCCAATCGAAATTTAATCATATTCGACCTACGAATATTTGTTCAACTAGTCCTACCCACTTTAGCCTGGGGCGAAAAAGCCGCACGCCATGTCAAGACCGTTTAACTTATGAAATGGCAAAATAAAAAGGAAAAATGAAAAAAAAAAAACAAAAATGCAGCTAGAACAAGATCCGGCAGCATCAGCAGGCCTGCGACGGGGACCGCCGCGCCCGCCGCTGATTAAAGTTGTTCGATGCATGGAAGCCGCATGCCGCGGAAAGCTGCAGGCTTAAACCGGAAGAATCGCGCATATGCAGGCACCGCACATATCGCCAACGACGCCAAGATTTTCCGTCCCTGCCAATTATCCAGCGAGGGCAAACCACGGCACACGGAATGTTATAACCAGTTGTTCAGATTTGTATAGAAAAATTCAGATTTTGGTAAGTCAAATAAAAAACAAAAACCCACGATTTCACTTAAAACCATTTCGGCCAGGTCCGAAAGTGAGGAACAATGGATAACGTGTTCTAGACTAAAGTTTAATTGTTAATCGACATTAACCGGCAAGTCTCTTGAACATCGCAATTTGCCCAGACACCATGGATTTCGGTATTAATTTAACCCTCTCATTTATTTCCATTCTTTATATTAATGCATTATTGTGGTTTTGGTTCAGTTTGGCAAGGTGGGCAGAAAAGAGAGCAGGACAAATTGATCTTCAGCCTCGCTTCACCCCTTCTGAGTAGGGTTCGGACATAGCGCCCCACATGACCGGATTCTGACTTATCATTGGAAGCTTTGCAACTGTAAGGGAATGCCTAGAATTTAGTCTTTTGGAATTAAAAAATAAGCCAAGCTATACTATGGTACTATTAATTACAAGTTGCATTAGTGACTGGCCGATAGAGATCCACGTGTTGGTATCTGTCCCGTATGTTGGTCATTCAGGGGTTGTTAGATAGTACGCCTGATCTATTTTCACAGAAAAAAATTGGCGTTATACAAATTATAAAAACGGCCATGAGGGCAACAAATATATATCCAGATTTGAATCAAGCGATCTTCTCTCAGGCGCGCTGATAAAAAAATGTCTGACTCTAAGGACTATCAACTCGATGCTCTGGATTCTGAGAATAAAAAAGTCCCTACAGAAGTAACTGAGCTGCCAGATGAAAGTGATAATGCTCGTTCGACTTCGCCGGCGTCCGCATGGACAGTCTTGGTGCAGGGAGTCGCACTCTTTTCGGATGGCTATAACGTTCAAATCATGGGCTATATGCAAACGGTCATGGCAAAATTGTAAGAATCTGATATTTGGGATGCTGATATTTGGAATCAATCAAACAGCTCACAATTAAACGACAGGTATCCGAATGAGCTGACTTCAAGTCTCAAAACCCGACTCTCAAACTCCATCCTAGTTGGAGAAGTCATTGGCATGCTTCTCTTTGGACTCTGCATCGACCGTTTTGGCCGAAGAGTTGGCATCATTGCCACAACAGTCTTTTTAGTTCTGGTAAGACATATATCGAGACAAATTTGTCGTACGCATCTGATCAATGCAATAGGGAATTGTTCTATCAACTGCGGCAACCGGCAATACAGTGACGGGAATGTTCTGGATGATGATTGTCTCCCGAGGACTAGCTGGAATAGGCGCCGGTATGTCTGCAGCTTTAACCTGGTTTTTTTTAAAAAAAAGCAACATACTAATCGCACACATTTAGGTGGAGAATACGCTGTCTGCACCGCGCAGGCCCTAGAAACTGCTGACAGCAATCATCAATTGCGAGCTCGTCGTGGCCTCCTAGTGACAATTTCAACTAACCTTGCTATTGTTAGCGGTTTCGTCGGATCCAGTATTGTTGCCATAATCGTCATTGCAGCCTATGGTAACAAAGCTAGTGTTGGTATTTGGCGGGTGTGCTTTGGAATCGGAATCTTTGTAAGTAGTACTTGCTCTCTAGTTGTCTAGACAGTTCCTGACCGTAATAAGCTTCCTTTGACAATTTTTTTCTTCCGCATGCGTTTGCTGGACTCAACACAGTATCGAAAGCACGCAATCCAGACAAATATTCCATATATGTTAGCGCTGAGGAAATACTGGCGCCCGCTCCTGGGATGTTCGCTCGCCTGGTTCTTGTACGACTTTGTCGTATACCCTTTCAATCTGCTGGCACCTACACTGGTTAGTGGCTTCACCAAAAACCCAACGCTTCTGCAGAGTGTCGGCTGGAGTGCCCTGATCAACGCCTTTGCAATCCCTGGCGCAATAGTCGGTGGCTTTCTGACTGATTACATTGGACGCCGACAGACCTATGCGCTTGGTTGGGGAATCGTAGTCGTCCTCGGATTCGTGATTGGTGGCGCCCGATTCCCACTTGGCAATGTCTTCCCATTGTTTGTCGTCCTCTACGGCTTTTTCCAGTCTTTCCTCTCAGTTGGTCCTGGCGATTGCAACTTTTTGGTGGCTTCGGAGTCATTTCCAACACCGCTTCGCGGCCATTTCCTTGGATTCGCGGCCGCCGTTGGCAAAGCTGGCAGCGCAATAGGCACAACCGTCCTTACAATTGCGCTAAATTCTTTCGAAAACCCAACAAACGGTCAGCAAGTCCTCTTTTTGGTTGGCAGCGGCATATCTCTTCTCGGAACTTTGGTTGTCATCTTTATGATTCCTAACGTGAGTGCATCGTCATATATAAATAAAGCAATTTTTACTTACATTCGCTTAGCACCCACCAACACTTGAAGAGGGAGATGCCAAATTCCGAGAATATTTAGAAGAGAATGGATATGACACCAGTGCTATGGGTCTCACGGGTAAATATTAGACCATGGACAGGCAATGTAAAATTGGCTCTGATAACGAAAAAGCTAACAGTTGTGGACCAAAATATTATGTACAAAATTGCACTGAGTAGTTAGATATGTTGTACCAAATTTTCAGATGGGTAAAATTAGAATTGCTTTAACGCTTCTGGCAAGTAGTCGAAATCAAAATCAAAAGTGGCTTAAGGTACTACTTCGACTCCGTGAGTGTCCAATTGTATTCCCAGACACCCTTTCCATGAACGATCAGCGTGAACTGCAAATCCAAAATTCCAGGTAGAGATGTGTCAAAAGTTAGCGAACCAAACTTAGACATTCCTTGCGGATGAGAATATATGGCGACATCCGTACTCTCAATCTCACGATACTGCCTCTCAAAGGGCTGATAAAATTGACTTAAGGGGGACGTAGAGAATTCGATAACGTTGGATTTGCCCTCAGGAGATGGGAACAGCGTTGTAGCGTGCTCATGACGATCCTATATTGTTAGATAATCAACTTATATGATAATAAAATATTTCGGAACACACCCCACTGAGAACTATGACCCCGGTTGTCGCCCACATCTTCTCAAGCAGCCGCTGTCGCTCGTGCAAGTATCCAGCCCAGCTATCGTTTGCCTCCGGACCTCTCCAATTTCGGGTGAATGGAACGCCACTCACGACGACTTTCCAAGACTTCTCTGTCTCGAGCCACATCTCTAAGGCATGCCTCTGTTCGTCGCCAAGCATGGTCTTGTTTGGACCGTCTTCCATATCGGACTGAGATCGATACCTTCTAGTGTCCATGACAAAGAACGAGACATCGCCATGACTAAATGTATAATAAGTTGCCCCTTTCCGGAAAGCAGGAGGATTTGCTTGGGCATGATAGTCAAGGTAAGGCGGCAATGCCTCCTGGAACAATCCAGTTTCATTACCCGACCAGTCGTTTGTGATTTCGTGATCGTCGTACATATGGAGCCACGGAAGTGTCAGGAGCTCCGATGACCAACTCGGAGAGCTATATACCTGGCGGTATGCCTCATAATACGCGTCCTTGTTCCAGCCGAAACGATATGGCAAGTCTATGTAAATAAAATCGCCGAGAAAAAGAATAAAATCGGCCTTAGTCGACTTGACATAATCGGATAGGTACTCAAGACCACGAATCCGCAAGGAATGGTCAAATGGGTTGTAAGGGTAGAACGGCTTCAAGCAACTAGTCGACACAATTGTCCATCGCTTCGGGTTCAAAGGTGTAGTGCGGAATGAGCCCAAGTGACTAGCATTCGTACGGTACAGATAAGCAGTGTCGTCTTGCAGTTCGGACACCGTAAACGTCACGACACTGTCATGACCTTCGGTGATCACGGGCAGAATTGGACCTGGAATCCAATTGGTATTTTGCACCGGTCGGTATTCGATTTGCACAACAAGACTCAAAGGAGAACGCACGACAATGCGAGCACTATTTGAATCCACGTACCCTACACGTGAGAACGACAACTCGGTCGCATTGTGGAGAAAATGAGATCGGAATACAAAGTCCAAAGCGGCGAGAAGAAACACCAAATTAACGCACACAGACACAAAACTTGCTAGTGTGTGTTGTCGATCAAAGTAGCCGAACAAGATTGCGCGCCATGGTGACGACTTGGGACGGCCGCTCGATTGACGCGGTTTACTTCGCCATTGCCATGCAAATGCCGTGAAATTCAGAGTAGCGATGGTATAGATGATGGGTAAGTATCGAGGTCCTAGAGGAAGCTGAAATGATAAGTGACCTTAGGATTGAAAAGTGCTTTGCTAAATTCTACATACCCATCGCACAAAGTAAATCACAATAGCACGAAGCGTTAAACTAGTAATGACCGATAGGTGGTTCGGTATACTGTTCAATGCTGCCATTCCGCTTCGCAATAAGTGTCGATAAATGCAATAGAATATATGCGCAAAAGTGTGGAATATCTTTCTATATCTCTCTATGTGATTCTGGTGGAACTTCGATCCATGGTTGATTCAATTCATCCCTTCCCAGACCTAGAAGCTATGGGCTAGTAACAGAGGAAAGAGGAATCAAAGAACCCTATGGGCGGCTGAAAGACTTGTGGCAACTTTGGATCCAGTCATCCAGACAGTCGCAGATTCAACGAAACTTTGAAATTAAGTTTACCCCTACCTACGATACATTGAGGCTAGCCACGCCACTGTCTCCGGTCCGGCTGCCAAAACCATTCCAAGCTTAAAACTGAACCAGATTGGTTGTATTTCACAGACCGAATCGATCAGGGCGTATACGGGGCGCAAAAGTCAAAGGGGCTTCTTAGTATGACACGATGTCTAAGTCACCTGACACTCGTTATGGCCAGTCTAGCCACTCAACAAAACGTTTATCCTCGGACTAAGCCGGGCGCAAGAGATGAACAAACCACCCTTCAATTTTACAGGCTCAGCCAGTATCATAGGAAAATAGATTTCCTGTACTGTGACATCATTTTCGGAAAGAAATGCGGAATAAAAATTTGCGCTGAAGCCCAGGCCCTGGAACCTCGGATGTTGCTGCGGCTCGCGGGCCAAGCCGCAGGGCGCAGGGCCTCAGGAGAACCAGGCAATTTCAAATTTAAGACCCACTCACGACTTCCTGGCTCCGTATCTTTCGTCTGACGTGATAATCTTTCGGCTGCGATAAGACCCACTCGGAAGCCTGTTTCATCGAAGTTGTAGATATTAATCGTATTATTCCATGCCAGTTAAGTTTGAATCACTTTTGGTAACGTCAGGATCCGCCGCCTTTATTTGCGGGAGTACCTTGAGTTCTACTCAAGATACCTTCTAAAAAAATTTCGTACCCATTTCTAAAGCACTCATTCTAGAAGCGCTTCTTCTCTGTGAGTGAGTTTTAACATTAGGGCGATACAATTTACAGTTGCATCGTGGCATGCGGACCCCCTAGACTAGCGCGAAGTTACAGAGACGCCCCGCTTCCGTTGCTTAAAATTTTGGTCCGTTTATAACCATGACTTGCTAATAAAATTCTTCCTTCATTTCTGAAATAGGTGACTGGAGGACGGGAGCCAGGGTTCGGCTGACCCGTTACGTTAGCTTGCCGAAAACGCTAACTCAGTTAAGCCATGATGGCGTTCCACCGGACGACCAGTTGTCAAAATATCCCCAAGTTCCTGATCGCTGTGGCTTTTCCGAAGTCTTGTTTGCATGAATGTGGCGCCATTATTATTAATGGCCGACGTCTTGAATGGACAGAATAATAGGACGCCAAGTTATGCGTGTGGGTGGCATGAATAAACTCTATGGACGGATTTAAAGCACTTGCATTCTGAACCATCTCCGAACCCTATTTCCAAGTCTAGTCTATCTTATCAGTCCTCTCGACTTCGCGCTAAGAACAATAATAGTTTGGGCCTCGTCATGGAGCGCGTTATCTATTGTTCATGTGCTGAGTCATCTGTCATCTCGACGGGTAACGAGACAACCTCTCGTTGGTGTTATAAAGTCACGCGCTCCCTGGTTTGAGTGCTCATGGTCCCCAGAGTATAATGACAGTTCGTGACACCTTCCGCAGCATCGGCGCCGACATAAAGGCCAAAGCTACTTCGCGCTCTGCGTGGGTCCTCCCTAAAGAGTCCTCATCCTTTGCTCCTCCCGACACTTGGACTAACAAGGACAATGATGTAACGCCTCCAGAAAGAAGAGTGTGGACCTCTTTGACCATTCTGGGCTACTGGTTCTCGGACGCGCTGAATATGCAGCGGTGGGAAGCCCCTGCCTCTGTGATCTTATTGGGACTGACATGGCGCGAGGCCATTCTCTCCCAGACTCTAGGAATGATCATTATTGCCGTTCCCATGGTATTCAACGGCGCAATTGGTGCCAACCTGCACGTGCCGTACCCGGTCGCTGCGCGCTCCGGTTTTGGCTTCCATTTTGCAAAGTTCGCTGTCATCGTGCGATTTGTAACCGCGCTCTTCTGGCATTCAATCCAGACTTACTCGGGATCGTTCGCGCTCACAAATTGCATCTCCGCAATCTGGCCGTCGTACCTTGATATTCCGAACCACATTCCCAAAAGTATCGGCATTACCACCCAGCAGATGGTGTCTCACTTGCTTTTTTGGAGCATCCAGTTCCCGATTCTGATGATTCCGCCTCACAAGCTTCGTTGGTTTTTCGTCTTCAAAGCCGTTGTTGTCGTTGCAAGCGCGATTGGAGTTGCGGCCGGCATGGTCAAGTATGCTTCTACGAGCGGCGACATCTGGGCGCAAGAGCCGCTTGTTCATGGGTCCCAACGAGCATGGCTTATCATGACTTGTATGATGTCGTCCGCCGGCGGCTGGGCTACCATGGCGACTAACATTCCTGACTTCACACGATACATGAAAGGAACGAAGGGTCAGTATTGGCAGGCACTCTTCCTTCCCGTTATCAGCACTTTCCTCACGGTCATGTCTATCATAGCCACCTCGGCAGGCAAGGTTGTCTATGGCCAATATATCTGGGATCCTACGGCTCTAGCTTCACATTGGACTGGTTCCAAGGGCCGCACTGCGCGCTTCTTTGTTGGCTTCTCATGGGCAGTCGCCCAGATTGGAACGTAAGTTGTCCATATCAAATGCGAAAACTTCACTCGCTAATCTCTGTCATAGAAACGTAGGCGCAAATGTTGTTACTGCCGCTAACGATTTAACATCACTTTGCCCGAAATACTTCAACATCCGGCGCGGTGCCGTTGTTGTCACCATCATTGGCGGCTGGGTGATGCAGCCGTGGAAAATCATCAACTCGGCTTCCTCTTTGCTGACGTTTATGAGTGGCCTCGCAATCTTTCTCGCCCCGGTCGCTGCTGTGCTCGCGTCAGACTACTGGCTGGTTAAGCGCCGCAAAATCGACGTGCCGGGTCTCTACGATCCGCATGGCAGGTACAGATACTGGCACGGTGTCAACTGGCGCGCGGTTGTTACGTTCGCGGTCTCGCTCGGGCCGAACCTGCCCGGCCTTGCAAACAGTGTCACGCCCTCTTTGGGACTGACCGGCGGCATTGTGCACCTCTGGGATGTCAACTACCTTTACGGCCTCTTCGTGGCAGTTTTCGTATACGTGTCGCTCAGTTTGATATTCCCGCCCAAGGAAACTTTCGTGAAGGAGACGATCTCGGGCGATGATGTCTGGCCTGGGCCTCTTGACGTGGAAAGCGACATTATTGACGGTGTTGGCACGGACGGTAGTGTGGACACTAGTCGAGAGAAGAAGCGGCTGGAAGTCGAGAGCGAGAAACCATCATTGTAGCTTGCATTGGTATCAAATTTGTTTCGGTCGATCTTTTTTGTATTTTATGCATAGATTCTTTAGTTACCTCACACAGAAACGCACAAGCAATATCATGAGGCGATGGGAGCCATCTCTCGGGCCTTCCTAGATGACCTTCACGCTGCGTTGATAAGCTCCATATTTATGCGCCGCACGGTGATGTGCCCAGTGGCTGTCTCCGTTTGCTTTCAAGAACCGTCATCATCTGAGGTAATACAGCGCAAGGATAAATTTTGCCGCAGCGTTCAATTGCCATGAGGTAGAATGAATAGGGCCACATGATAAGGATTAAAGTCCTTGAGGGTTGAGGGGCTCGCAATTTAAGGTAGAAGGGCCCAGAACCGGAGGTTCAAAACCCGACTGGCCCATCAAAATTGCAAGCCCAAGCCGGCAATTTCTAAGAACCAGAAGGACTCTGAAATTCGCAAATGGGGTCTAGGATGTCGCCAGTGCCAGAGGAGACGCAGTGCTTTAGGAAATTCCGTCGGTCAACCCACGGCCTGTTGGCGTTGGTGGAAGTGGGGTTTGTAACCCTAACCCAGCTGTCATAATTTTTGATTTTAGCCCTAACCCTTCATACCTTTTATTATCCGCGGTTAACTAACTTTGCATTTTATAGATATTTTTTTCTAGGCTCGAGGTCTGCACAATGTGTCGAACTTCATTAATATAGACATGATAAAGATATAATCTGATGACTTTAAAAAAAATTCTGTGTATGCAAATAACTGACCCATTTCCTATCGTACATAAGGCACAGATTTTGCTAACTCTCTTCCATTTCTAATCTCTCAGGTAGTCTCCGGTGTGACTTGTATTTCTTAACCGCAAACGCGGCAGCCTTGCCATCGAGATCCTGTGCGTACGCTTCGATATAGCGCCAGGGGATTCGAGCAAGGCGGCGAACCCGTTCCACTGGGATATTGGACAAAATACGGGGAACCCTTCTCACGACGCGTCGCTTCGGTATTTGGTTTCTTCTTTAGGCAGTAGAGTTGCCTGATTCAGAAATTTAGCTTAACCTAATTAGGAAGGCAGGGTAAAATCAGTTGCCATAATTTTGCTGTCCCATAGTTAACGCCGGGTGTACCCCAAAAATTACCTGAAGTACAACTTTCTCAGTTTGCAGGCTAATAAAAAATAAATAAGACAAATTGTATAACAGGTTGTAATATATGAGAATTGTTAACTTTAGTCCGATATTCTCGAATTCGGTTGCGGTATTATGTTTCGTTTGTTCCCGGGGTACGTCCTGTGGGACTAACATACGTGTACCATACCTTTAAATTGAGAGGTATGCCCTGTTGTGTGGGTAGTGCCACTTACTTTCAGTGACTCGCTGCGACGAGTTGTCGGAGTGACAACAACGATTTCTTGGAGTGGCTCGGCAGAGTGGCTCAAACAAAATGTCAGAATGCGGTCAGCTTTTTTTCTATAGGGCAGTTTTGGCATCATTGTCCATGAAATTACAGGAAGTTTTCAGGAAACATGTATTATTAGCGGTCCTTTGTTGGAAAGTGCACCCTTGACCACTTCCCACAAATGCAATAGCCGACCACTCCCTCCATCGATTGCGGATCAGGCAATCCTAAAGGCGTCAAATTTGGCGACGCAGTCTGAAAATCTGTGTGTGGCAGCCTCGGAGCGTAATACAGGCTTAGGGTTTGATTCTCATCCGTCACAGGGACTTGGCATGCATTAGTTTGATCAATATAAGCGAGACATCTATTATTGTCAAAGAACTGCTTGAGTCCAACAATATTCTATCACATATCTATCCGCTGTACGACAATGCGTTATGGAAGAGTTTGATGAAATACCGCTGTTAAAGGTCACAGGCCATTTGGAGCTCAATAATGGTGACTTAGATGAAGCTCTTTTGATGGACATGTTCATTTGTAAGTACTTTTAGATTCCGCTGGGATACCAGACGCATGGCTCACGACCGATCATGTGCTTCTTCTTTTCGCAGTAGAGTGGAACAGGATGAAAGTCTTCTTTAGTACCACGTGGTGGCAGAACCAATACAGTCATTAACGACACTGCAGGAACCATCTAAGAATTCGGTTCCTAAACGACACCTAACTGCAAGATTTGTACAAACACTTAATGACAAAGTTTCTGCAGTGTCTGTCAGCCGCTGTTATAACCTAGACTAAAGCTAGCTACACTCATTTTCTCTTCCCTAAGTTCCCTTATATACCGCTAAATCCCCTCCACGCCTTTTCTGCCTACTATCTTTCCCTGTCAAGCTTTTGTGTGCAAATCTGGTTTGTTTCTACAGATGAATTTCAGATTCGGTACGTGGATGATCAATATTTTTGGGCATATATTTTACCCGCAATCCAACTCCAAATTGCGTTGTTACCGTATGGTAGAAAGTAGCAAATTTTCGTTCCAGGTTCGAGAAAAGTTTCAGGCATGCGTGTGGAACATGTGGCAATTTGCGCCGTTACACTGCTTGGTATTCTACCACTCGTCGAAAGCTTGTCCTCTATATACACGTCATTGAATGGCGCGGGTTGCACGAATCCGCACGGATTTGATACCTGCATTTCTGGCCTCCAGAAGGACTATGAAATCTGCATGAGTGGACCTGGTGATGTGGCACAGAAGGCAGGATGCCAGTCCACGCTTACGTGCAGCTATCACAACTGTTGGACGTCGGACTGTCGTAACGAACTCAATGGCTGCGCTTATCAATATTATGCTTTTCAGGCTGCGGACCAATGTGGGGTCAGTAATATTGAAGGATTTCCTGCGCCGGCCGGGGCCCCAGGACGTTGCAGTTGTCCGATAGGCCAGGTTCTTGAGGACCAAAATTATTATTTTGGCGAGATGGAAGACTGCTACAACCTTGCTGACAGACAAGCTACAATTAACTGCCTCTGTTGCGCTTATTCTGGGTCTGTTTCGGCGTATTATGGACTCTGCCCAGGCTACGACGCAGGAGATGCAGACTTGATAAACGTCACAAGCGCTATCGTTTTTAATCTCGACATCAATTTCCAGGGTTGGCAATGTCCGGACGATTACCATCGATGTCAGACCGTGTATGGCATGGTCAACCCGCCAGCTGGCAAGTACTTAAATGTAAATTCACACCTGCACTCTGGTACCTTAAGTCCAACTATAGTCCCGACGACAAAGAAGACCATGTCGACAACAAAGCATACGACGTCAAAGTCTACGAAGGCTACTAGCACGCATAAGACTGTCAAGAGCAGCAAAGCTACAACTACGCACCATTCTGCAAAGACCACAAAGGCTGAGACTACGCCGTCGACAACAAAGCATACGACGTCAAAGTCTACGAAGGCTACTAGCACGCATAAGACTGTCAAGAGCAGCAAAGCTACAACTACGCATCATTCTGCAAAGACCACAAAGGCTGAGACTACGCATAGTATCGCAAAGACAACAAAAATTGCAACTACTCATCATTCTGCACAGAACTCCAAGGCTAAGACTACGCATAGTATCGCCAAGACTATGAAAACTACAACTACGCGTCATTCCGCAAAGCCAAGGCCTACCAAGGCTTGAATTACGCATACGACAGCATAGGCCTAGCAGCTGCCCTCCCAGCAAGCACCAACGGCATGCATGTGCCTTTGCGGTTCCACAGGGGTAATCAAGTTAGACAGTGGTTTGAGATGATAATAATATTGTACGCAATCGAGGTGAAATACGAATGTAGGCACCGGTGGTAATTCAATGTGTAACGGAACAAGCGGCCTTATTAAAGACATGTTGCACGGCCAGAACACTGAGATAACTTGAGTATACCTCCTGCCGTGCACAAAGACATAACTCCGAACATTAGGATGAATCCTTCAAACACGGTACAACGGGTAGAAAGTAGAACATGGCGGTGCCTATATCCTACTTCTGACTCGTGAAGTGTAGCTTTGCAAATTTTGACAATTTCGAGTAAAATTATAGTACGAGAGACAGCCTGCGATGTAAAAGACGCGTAATCAACTCATAAAGTGGATCTAACCTAAGACGATACTTTACTCTAGGCATATTTGTGATCGATCGAACTTGAACGCCGCCTAACCCTGAACCCTGACTCCATCAGATTCCATTCGAACTAAAAGCATTTCATTTCCATATACTCTGCAAGCAATTACCTCAACCAAGAGTTAGGTCCGTAGCGCGTACGCTCTGCCGTCAGCCGCTGACACATAATTAACCTCCAGCCAACAGACTCCAAAATCTGCACTAACTTAATTCGATAGTCAGTAATTAATGCTATCGCGA
This sequence comes from Lipomyces sp. NRRL Y-11553, assembly GCA_003705905.2. Classification (NCBI taxonomy): domain Eukaryota; kingdom Fungi; phylum Ascomycota; class Lipomycetes; order Lipomycetales; family Lipomycetaceae; genus Lipomyces; species Lipomyces sp. NRRL Y-11553. The sequence goes on along the minus strand of PPJW02000064.1, from coordinate 39,086 downwards.
CACGGAAGCAAAGGTGCTTAAAGCAGTAGAAGACATTGAAGAACGTAGTCAGTAACACCGCCGTCCCGTTCACAAAGTATCCAGCTTTGCCAAGCCGGAATGGACCTTGGGGAAGGTATTTACGACCAGTCAATATGTTGGACGTGAAGGGAATCGCGTAGGAGACAGTGCTGAGGATGACAAATGAACCAGTCAGATCGAGAAATGCTGTACTGCTGCCCAGAGGAATGGCTCCTAGGCCAGTGGCAAAGAGTGCTGGACTGATCAGAACGTGAGTTCAAACGCTCTTGGTCAAGGATAACGGATCCATCCAACGTACGGCATAGTAAGGTCGCATACACTGGACAGCTTAAATTCTCGTTTACTTGGTCAAACAAAGATGAGAATGGCACAGCATTATCTCGTGCAAGCGCCCAGAAAATGCGAGATATCTGCGTTGTATGTTAACGAAACGTGAAGAATTTGTGGGTCGACGAGCACGACTTACGGTCAACACTGTGCCGACTGTGCAAAGAATCGATGAACAAAAGATTATAAAAAGCAGTCCGAATGTTCCTCCCGCACTGCCGGTGGCCTGAGAATAGATCATAGCGAGTGGGTAGCCGTTAATCCCGGATAAAAGGGCGTTGATATCGGTGATCGCATAACATAGGGCTATGGCAAAGCAGAATGCATCTATCGCAATTCAGCTACTTTCTCTCTTCACACGCTTACGATAAATGATGAACGAAAATTGGCATACAGAGAAAGCCCAGACCAAGTTGTAAGCCGATTGCTTTGGGAAGATCGCTCTTGGGACGGGGTAACTCCTCAGCCATGTGGGTGATAGCATCAGGAGTTCCAATGGTAAATGCACCATTCAGCACTCCACAGAGGAATGCAACTCCACCACTCCATCCCGTCAAATTATTCTCCGTAAACGATCCCCAGACAAATTGCGACGACGCGTGGGTTTTCGGCATTGCGGCAAGGACGATAATGGTGACAATTCCCGCAGCGATCACAAAGAACATGCCTGCATCTTGTGTGCGGGGAAGCAGACGATTAGCAAAGATGACAGTTACCGTGCAAAGCCAAGTGATCAATAAATAAGTGATATAGGTTTGCCATGGTTGCTGGACGTATTCGGGATGATATGTCGCGTACATCTGAACGGTGATGTTGGCCGTGATTTGGATCAACGAGGCCAGGTCAAACATCCAGCCGAAGAAATTGATCCAGCCTGTAAAGAATCCCACCATTCTTCCCCATTTGGGCCCACTTGAGATCGTGGCCCAGTGATACACACCACCAGCGGAAGGGACGGCAGAAGCCAACTGATCAGGGTCAGCGATATTGATTATGATGCGGTCAGGACCGGAGCCCTCATTGATGTACCTCTGCTAAGCTCAATCCGATGAAGGCATAGTAAAAGAATGCCACAATAAGACCAAAGATAATACCGGGAGGTCCGCCATTGACTATACGCAATTGTTAACCATGTTACCACATAATTGTCGGCAGCGGTATCACGGGTACGTACGAATGGATACAGAGATGGAGCTTCCTAAAGCAACCCATGCATTGTCAACGGTCAAAGCAATTCCACAGAGACTGAGCAGACCATATTGCCGGTTCAACTGGTCTTTCCAACCAGATGCATTCACAACAGCGCCATCTTCGGCCGTGACAACAATTTCTCCTTCGGCTGTGTCCAGCTCCGGATGCCTGCCGTGGAGCTGAGATTTCTCCTCGCTCTGGCCCATGGTGGACGGTACTCTTCGATAAGGTCTTCTCTATGCTCTTACCGGGCTATGGTGTTTTGAATCAGCGGAACAAGGAAGCCGTCAGCGTAATCTGTGATTTAAGGAGTATTTGCAAAGAAGGGGGTGGTGGTGAAGTATATTGCACGTTCACCAGGAGAGAAATGATATGCTAGGGAAGGAGACTTGGTAAAGAATGATATTGGAGTAAGGCACGACGCCGCAATGACGGCAGTTATCGCGACCAAATTCATAGTTGATAGCCGTCGTAAACAAGTGTCACTACTGCTGGTTAGCTTATCGACCTGGTCCTGAATAACGCAACTATACTAATTTAGGTTAGCCCTACCCCTGTCTTTCAACGTTAGTTCTGGGAAGACCATGCTTGCAAAAAAAATGGGCATAAAATAATTACTTGGGTTCTGTTGGCTCTCTATCGCAACAGTTTATAATTCTCCTCCGTAAAGTAGGGCTGGCTCGACTTCCTTAACCTAGTCCAACTACGTCTCTTATTCGTTCGTCTCTACCAGCTGTTTGCCTGTTTCTAAGACGGTTTTCCTCTGGTTCGTCGCAACGGCGCCTACTAATCGCCACTTATATTTCATTATCGAATCAAATTTTGGTTTTCTTTTGCGTCATGGCAATAGTGGTGGTGGTTCCGGGGAAAAACAGACCGTCAATCCGAAAGAGTATGAAAAATTATCAACTAAATAATTGAATTTCATCTGAATTCTACTCGGAATTGCTATTACGATGTAGTTTGATACATAACCTAGCGTCTGAATATTCCCGCAATTGAGACAGGTTCTAACGAAACCTGAATCCAAAGCCAACTCCTCGTTCGATAGCCACCACTGAAGAAGAACGGCGATACCAAAGACAAAGTGTCGAGACCCCTGACTCTTTGGCCGTCCCCGGCAAGCGGAATCGGTTCGTTTGTTCGGTTGCATCCATATCACCATTTCATCAAAATTACATGCCGTCTGAACATCTCGAGGCTTACATGACAAGCTTGACGCGATATTATCTGGACATTTCGAGCCACCCTACTCACCCCAATATGGTGATTGCAATTTTTTGTAATAATAACTAAATAGCAAAGAGGAGTTAAGAAATGAGCATATGAGCAGAGAGTTTGTGCCAGTCTCTTTTTTCAGGAAATGTGTTTTAAGAAATTGTTACACATCGCCTTCGCAAAATGTTAGCAATCTGGGTCTTGTAGGAGATGAATACCATCACCTTCTAAGAATATTAGCATTCTGGGTCTTGTGCCATCGCCTCCTTAAAGTTTTCGCGCCAAAATATTGTGCGTGTGGAATTAAATTGAGCTTATTTTTAATTCGAAAGTTTTTCCAGTGCAGTTTTATCTTCTAGCGGTCTTCACTCTTCTCTTCCTTATGACCACATCGAAGCCTATTGTGAAATATGTACTAGCTCGAATACACGGCTTTGGGCTATTAACAAAGGCCACCGTATAAATTGTCGAAGACAAAGACGGAAAAAAGAACGATTGATATATATTAATCCGCGCGACTGCTGTTCGAATGATGGCTTTTTGCAGTGGAAGGCTGGATTACCACCTAACTGGGCACTGTGATTCGGTCGTTAATGTGTAAGACTGCACAAGCAGATAGTCATCCGAACACTTATAAGAAACTAGTGACAGTTATACTTGGATATGTAATGACCCGTCCGTACTATCGAGAGAATAGAATGCGGGGCTTTCTTCGGAGGTAAGTATTTCCATTCCGAGACTGGGGCACCGGGCGCTCTTTTCCCATGCGGGGGGCAGTCTCCGCGTACAACTGTAAGCCGTCTGCAGAAAGCTACGTCGTTGTGCATAAAATCGTATCAAATAATAATGGGACATTAATTAATTAATTAACCTATCTGTTTTGCATGCCAAGGACGACACGACGTCGCTGAGTATTTGTCAGCATGGCCGTTTGCATTTCAGCCTTGGCCCCCGCCATGCTACTACTACTGAAGAAGATTATTTTTATAGCGGAACACGGCGGAGCGGGGTAGACCCGAATTCGGTATAGCGTCGTTCGGCGATCGCGGCCTAGCCGAACACTGCGACTTTGTTATGCCCGGCAACTCGGGCAACATCAAATTTAGCTATTCACTTCTAGTCTATGATCTACTTGACAAAGAATACAACGTCATTCTTACACCGGTGGAACACAACATGCCACCCCATTAGGTTTCGGGGATCATCGTGTGGCCTAAGATTGCAGCAGTCGTCCCGAACAAGTTCGCCAGTCTGAAGCTACTTATTTTAGTGGCGCGGCGGTTGCCGGGTATGCCCTACGCAGCAGCGGGCCTAAAAAGTTATAATTCCAATTTGCCAGACCTTAGTTAATTTCCCCGAATCCGTGCCGCTGCCATCAACTCGTTCAACACAGAACAATTTGTGTCCGCAGCCGTAGTTATATAGTCGAGCTTCAGTCAAATAGGCCATGTGTTACCTGTCTGGGTGTTTTTGCGGAAGCGGTTGACAGTATGGCAGACTGTGGCCCGAATTAGCATGGCGTGGGCCAGATGAGGTGGATAAACTCACGATAGTAGAAGAGTTTAAGTGGTTGGCTCGAGGGCATCCCCTACATATATTCGACTGCCTGCCACGACCAGCAGCTGTCAGCTCGATTCTATTGCCCTAACTCTACAACAAACCGTATCAACATAATCGCATCTCACCCATAACCTGCAGGAATTATGGCAGACAGTGATAGCGACTGCGAGTTGAGCGTGGACGCAAGTATAAACTACCCGTGGCTCCTCCGCACTCATCCTCCACGGTCAGAGCCACGGTTACCCACTGGCTACTCCTCGATAAAGTCGATGTCGATTGATTCCACTCCTCTCTCCCCCACGTCTTCCATATGTACCACCCCATCCTATCCGCCTCATCCTCATCTTCCTGGGTCAGTGAATGAGCCTTATTTCAGAGCCGATTCTGGAACATCTACCCTCACCGCCATCCCTCGCAGCGTGCCAGCACCGTACTGCTCAGCCTCGTATCTGCTCTCTCCCACGTCACCACCACTTCCCGAGCTCTCTGCCGTCCCTGGTCCATTAGATATGCATTTTGTCGAGCACGACGTGTCGGGAAAAAGCGTGTCCAGCTCGAGGCGTAAATCCTGCCCTGTCTCTTCTTCCACCTCAGGCGGCAGAAACATTCGAAGGCGAATCACTAGAGCATGCGACCAATGTAACCAACTAAGAACAAAATGTGACGGCAAGCAGCCTTGTCTCCACTGCTCTGGTATGATTAGCATCTGACTCAGCTAGCTGTTGTACTGACTGGCGCAGAGTTTTCTTTACAATGCGACTACATTCGTGAGAGGAAAAAAAGGGGAAAGGCATCCAAACGCGAACTTGACGAAAAAGTGGTTACAGAAGCTGTAATTCCAAGCACAGAGAATTTAGTGGATAGCAAGCAAGTGCTCGACCATATCGATCACAGTCTAACGAGTGAACCTCCAACCTTTGATTGGACACCGACTTCGAACGGACAGTCCAGTTTGCTTGCGGACAACGACCCATCGTCCTCAGGGCCAGCTCTGTCCGAGTTTAGCCCTGCTGGACCCATGATAACGCTGCAGCCTGCGCCAGCATCCGGCAGGAGATATCCAGTTTTGGAACCAATTTTACCGCAGTTACTCACTTTCATGCCACAATCTCTGCCCGAAGATCTATTAGAGGCATCCTTCGGTCGTAACTGTTATTGTCTAGCTCCTCTTCTCCGGAAGTCGTCGATTCTGTCGACCGTCCAGCCTCGTTGCTGTTCAGCCCCTCTTCTTTATTCACTCCTTCTGTCCGCAGCATACAATTCCGACAATCCGCTCATGACATTGTCCGCGTCTGCGCGGCTCGACATCATCCACCGCTTGTTTGATTTGTGTGTGTCATCCTTAAGCCCCGACCTCCATTCTACATCACGTGGCACGGTCGACGATGTCATGACGTACATTCATCTGGGCACAGTTACTTCTGCTTCTGAGCACAATGGCGTTAGTCTACGGTGGTGGAACGCTGCCTGGACATTGGCACGCGAACTTGAGCTGAACGTGGAACACCCAGATCTAGACGACGACATTCGGGAGGAGATGCGGCGGACATGGTGGCTGCTGTATATAGTTGATCGCCATTTGGGCCTGTGTTATAATCGTCCTCTTGCACTTCTTGATGCTCAGTGTATGAGGCTATACCATCCTTTGACAACCGAAGAGGAGTGGGCTTCTGATACCGTGCTCATGCCTGCTGAACTGATACCAGACGCTTCGACGAGGTTGGGAGTGAGCTATTCTGCTACCGGAATAGATATATTCGGTTTTTTCCTGCCCCTTATGTCTATTCTCGGCGGCATCGTGGATCTCCATCATCTCGAGCAAAATCCGACTATGCGTCTAGGCATTGCTTCCGGCGAACTGGCAGGACATCTCTTGATATGTCTCGACGTCTATGAGCACAGTCTGCAAGCTTACGACGACCAAGGCGTTTGGCGGTTCTATGCAACTCACATTGCGCACGTGCTAAGAATATTGCTCGCAGGATATTATGACCCGCTTGACATGCTTCTCGCTTCAGACTCAAAGCCCCTGGCAACTAATGAATTCGTCAGATGCACAGAACATGCCCTTAGAGTTGCCTATTCGGTAAATAGCATTCTAAAGTTAGATCCTGAGCTCGTTTTCATGCCCTTCTTCTTTGGCGTGTATCTGCTTCACGGCGGTTTCGTCTGGCTTGCTCTTGTCGACATCCTAGAGTCCGATGTCACTGAGGAAGTCCAGGACGCATGCGAGACTGTTGTCAGGGCCCACGAGGTCTGCATCGCTACCTTTAATACTGACTACCAACGGAACTTTCTGAGGGTTATGCGTGACGCACTGGTCGGGATGCTCAAAGGCATCGAAGCTGCTGAAATGCAGGAGGACAGGCGGCGGCGCAGAGAGATCGTAGGGTTGTATCGCTGGTGCCCTGGTGGCAACGGGCTGGCTGTTTGATATTGCCGACGCGAGTCAAGTAAGGGTACTTATACGTTTTGTATTATAAAATTCTTTATTGGATCAAAGAGGAACTTGGACTTTAATAATGACAAATATGCACACGCGGTATATTCTCTTGTTGGCACTTGGCGGACATGAACGTGTTAATGACATTATAAATATGGCATGAATTTATTTGACTGTAATCAGCAATTCAGCATGATTCTGGATATGACATAGCGTTGCAGGACCAGCTAACAGGGTCGCTTAATTTACGGAAATTCATAGTTGTAACTACCACTATTCCTCTTTGGGACTAGCGTAAGTAGATATTCGTATGTACAATCATGGAGACATTTTGCTTGCCCGTTGCATTGGATTACATTGTGGCACCACTTAAAAGAGCAACCCCAACCAGTTCGAGGCACCTAACTGTTCAGGGTCTAAGGCCCTGCAGGCTGCAGCCGAAATGATTGGAATGCTCGTGACACAAAATCACCCCCGTCTGAAATTTTAGCATCCTATTCTACCCAAGCTACAAATGCCCAAATGCATGATTACGTTTTGTATTAACGTTACAATCGCACTCGTGCTCTTCGCGCTGCGATTCGCGTTAGCGAATGACATAAGTCAGCTCAAGATCAACAACAACGTCGTGTGACATACGCCGAAATATAGAACGGTCATCACGATTATGTGCCAGTCTCGCATGCAGTCAATCAATATATATCCTTTACAAACCCACAAACCATATCGTCATCGCCATCTAATACAAATACGAAGCATTCATCACCCTTCCATGCGACAAACCACTCTTCCTCCGGTGGTTTGTCAATCGCAATTTGCAGATCCCATCCGCCCGGCAAATATCTGACAGTTTGCAGGACTCCGTGCACGTTCGATAATCCACAACTCAGTGACACCTGCCGGTTGACGAAGCGCGTTGCGAGAACTTCAAACTGGGTGATTGTTTTGCGGACATGCAGGCACAATGTGCGGACATGGCGCCTCTTGCGGTGGCAGTAACGGTTGTGCTTCCTAATTTCTGTAATACGCATCCCAATGTCGATTATTGGGACGGCCGACTGTATCGCCTTGGCAAATTTGTAATGCAACAAGGCGATTTCATTAGTACAAAGACGGCCAACTTCCCTACATTCCATAGTATATAACGCCGTCACGATAATTTCGGTTGGAGACTCTGGATACACTGGCGACCGGTGCAGGGTGTACTTGTTGCCTACTTTTATAGTGCCTTGAAGACCGACCACGACCGCGTTAAAGGGATTATGTGCGTTGACGAACATGACTTGGAACAGAGTATTGTACTTCACAGTCTTGCCCATAGCATTCTGCACGCGTAGTAGGATCTTGGGTACTTGGGTTGCCACTACGTCCTTGTAATAACTATACGACTCCAAAAAACCATGAATGAGAGGTAAGCCATCCATGTCAAAGGACGAATACGTCATAATGGCGACATCAGTAGTATCCACCGCTTCTTTCGCGATCTGGCCCTGGGGCTTGTCGCTGGCGTACACGTCGTCCGGATATATCGTCGCTGACAACACGCAACCAGGTGAGGACCGCTTGACAGACAGCTTCAAGTTAGCGACATACGCGTCGATGTCGTCGACCTCGCACTCATCGACAACCAAAACGACCTTGCGAGCAAGTGTTCGAGCAATAGCAAGGTATTGTCGCCAATCCGAATTGTAATTCACACTTAGCAACAATATGTCAGGTTGACATGACAGGATCTGGCAAATCGTGTACTCCTTATGAACACACTCGGTCATAAACTCGTTTACTCCAAAAAAATGTGAAGTAGCGCCCCGCCGAGACGAGTAGCGTACCATTGCCTGGCTTGTCAAGCCAGGATTGAGGTTACAGACACTTGCACCGGCGTCAAAACACGTCGCAGCCGTGATGAGGGCCGATATTAGTGTCGGTATAGGGGCTCGTTGCGTAGGAGAATATGCATTGAAGACGACGTAGATGCGTGTTGTTAGCGGATGCATGTTAACGTCTTCCGACTCATGACGAGGAATCGTATGAACTGCGGTAAACTGTCGTTGTTCAAATATTATTTTGTGACAAGGAACTTGTATCCAAGGACTCTGTGTGTTTGGATGTACCTGTCGTAGAAATTAAACAACGAAATACCAAATCGAGCCACAATCAGCGTGGCGATCCTTTCATATTTTTATCCCCGACAAATGCCAGTAATCATTTGGGTCCATTACAGAAGTTCACTTTACGCTGTATGACTTGGCATATTTTAGTATTTAACCGAACAACCGCTATGCCGTTGGACATCGCGCCCACAAATACGCCGTATTCTCTTGACACTCATGGAATATAGCAGATAGGGCTGCCATAGAAACTGAAACGAGCAAATCAGTTAACTCTAGGACTAAACCCTTGCCCTCGACGTTTGTCTGCCAGATGGAATCGTAAAGTGTGAAGCTTGCGGACGTGTCGGACTCGACCATCCTGGATTTCAGGGACAAAATAATTAGTGCTCAGACATACTCGTCAGTCTCTAAATTACACAAGACATCGTAAAAGCGAGCCGCACGATTTCCGCTGTCTCCCTCTCCTGAATTCGACTTCAACTCCTACTTCATGGCTCAACAATGATTCCCACAGCTCCACAACTTGGAAAATGGACCCAGCATTAACAGCAACACTAACGACGCTACTGCCGTCCCTCTCAACAATACCACCAGATCTAATTCGCTACGCCACACACCTCCTGCTTGCGTCAAAACACTCGATACAACTACCTGCGCGCCAGGAACACGCGCGCGCGTACATCTGTGCTCATATAACCTGCGTTCGATTGGCGCCGGTTTTGTCGCTTCCGGATCCTACGAACGTTCATGTTCCGGTTTCCAAGAGGCAATACGATGCACTATATAAGCTATTTGAAGAGAAACTCCCAGCAAGCACTCGGCACAGTGAAGATAGGGATCGAGCTGCGGTTCTGAAGAGGGATTTTATTGATAGGGTGTGTGAGGCAATGCATGTTACCGAGGCCGGGCATGTCAAGAATGGGATGGCCTGTCTATGGGGTGCCGATGGGGAGAAAGGGAGTACTGTGTTTGTAATCCGGAAGGGGACCGGCGAAGATAGACGGGCAGTCTTGGAGTGGGGCGTGCTAGGAGCCATTATATTTACTATCCAGTTTGGCAAAGTCATTGATCATTCATATGAGCCTGATGAGCGAGAGGAGGGGGAACACAATCCTGACGAAAGCGATGGCGAGAACGATAAAGCGCAGCCAGCCTTAGAGACGACATCAACTCCATCAACTTCATCAGGAACAAGAAAGCTGAAAGTGCGCAAAGCCCGACTAGCTACAACAAAAGAACACAGTCTTTTCAAAGCAAAATTTCTCAAGTTGTCATTCGGCAAAATAAAATCGCCAGACCTTGATATCGCCATCCTCGATCTTCAAACGGCTTGTTTCACAACCTCGCACTCACCCAAAAGGGCCTACACGAGGTCAACCCAAGCATGGATGCTCGATTTGCGAAAGGCCCTAGACACGCGGACTAGCAGCAGTAGTCAGATGGATGGAGGAAACCGGGCGAAAGGGTTAAGCGGGGTTGGTAGAATGGTGCGAACAAGTGTGGTTTTCTTGACTGAGGAGCGGAGGAGGGAGTATGAAGTGTGGGTGAAGACAACAAAGCGCAGATTAGATGTGCTAGAGTCGCAGTCTAAACGCCGTCGACAAGTCTGAGATTAGAATTGTGCATTGAGTAATAATTTTAATGGAAATGGGACTATATCAACAACAGCTGAACTCCTTCAGAAGTGGGCAGAAGAAAGGGTCTAGCCTTAACCAGGACGAATATTCTAGTGCTGTTGGCTTTGCCACCAGCCCCAACTCCTGAGAGGATGGCGTTTGCCAGCAATTGTAGAAGGAAATTGTAAAATAAATACGTAAACGACAGGCTCCCAAGTCCTCTAAATATACTTAGGACTTTGTCTTCTGGAACCTTCTAGGCATACAATTGGAATCTTCCAGACGTTCCAATTGTGTCATCGTTATATTTCCACAGGATATATGTCAGATATACGACGGCAGTGGTGTGCGAGTTTGGTAGCTGTTCTTTCTTTTGTCCACGCTTTGAGGTGTTTTGTCCGCGTATAAATAGACTTGAATTGTTCTTGAGACTGGTCCATCGAGACCTAGACTCTCAGCACCGATCATATAGTCCAAACCATCCACTCAAGCTTATAACTCACACTTTAAGACATCAATAATGGCAAAAAATTACAACCCTGACACTCAGACGAACGAAGATACCGCCAACGGTACCCTGGAAGATATTCAAGATGCCTGGGGCCGTTTCCCGTGGAAAGGCAGGATATGCGCGGTCAGCGCGATCTGCCAGTACGTCCTCCTGGGTGTGGAGCTACGGCTTCGATATTCAACATTGCGACGAGGATTCTAACGCTCACCTCATAATACGGTCGCAACTGCAACCAGTATGCAGAGAAACACCTTTTTTTCGACCGCAATGGACCCAACTGGCAAATGCAAGGCACCAGGGAAGATTAAGGAAAAGACGGCGTCTAGGAGTTTCACGTGGTTTTTCAATTTAAAGGCAATTAATCGTCGAGAACAGCAGATTGCAAGTACTTTGATTGGTGGTTTTAGTAAAGACAAGTTCCAGCAGTGGCATGGAGCCTGGGTTATTGACTCCCAAATCTCTTCCCCCCAGACCGAAAACCAACGCTTTCGCGACGTCCTCGAATACCTCTACCCGCTCGTCAGTATCATGTTTTGCCACGACACCGTCCGCCGTCGAATTCTCGAAGTCTATAATGCCAATAAGGCGCCTGTGGTCGAGGTCCTCGGAGGAGTGGAAGGCAAGATCTATATAGCGTTTGACGAGACGCTGGTTTTAGGAAATCCCAGAAGTTGTGGAGCGGCATACTGGCAAGAATATTTCAGTTCCACGTATTATTTCCAGTTATGAAATTTCCTCAAAACTCAGGCACTTCACCTTTATCCCTTAGCGTCCACGGTCCATTGCACGGAACGCCCTCGTGGAATGGATGGAATGTATCGCCAGAGCCGCCACATTCTTTTTCCTATAGAGCAAGTGCATCCTCATGACTTCAGCCGTCATTCAATGCCTCCGTACTGCCAATATATGTGGATGATATTGTAAGGAGTCGCACTCTCTCAGCAACCTCTCGCGAGTGTTGTTCTCAGCAGTGACAAACAAACCATCTACCACAGTCTGAATTCAAACCGGCCTACACCCTGGTCCTATGTAGAGATTCAGGTGTCGGATGCTGAAGACGGCAATGGAGACGAACCCAGACTCTCATGGCCTGGGAAGTGGATATCAAGTCAAGTTGTCTTAGCCGATAGTGAATTCAACGATCAGGGTGTTTACATATGAGCGCTTTCGAATCGATGCTTCTACATCAAACTCTCCAAGTCAAGAAAGCCTACATGAGAAAACCATCCTCTTTCGTCTCAATGACCGAGTGCTGCATGGCCAACCGTAGATTCTGCTCCTCGTCATACACATCAACTTGGTAAGCTTCGAATTTTCTTGCCGAGACCTTCTTTGCAAATAGTATGTCAATCTCGTCATATCGCCTCCCCTTGGTTTCTGGCAGGCGGAAGTAAGCCCAGATGAGCGTCAGCAAAGCGGTCCCGGCCCAAATCAAGGCAGTGTAGCCCTTGAGATTCCACTGTGTCGGATTCAAAAAGTAGGGCTCCAGCACCTGAGAGATAACACTGACAATGTAGTACGCGTTGCGGGCCAGGCACACGGTCTTCTGGCGTAGGCGAGTCGAGCCTATTTCTGCAGGGAGTGCCCACCCAAGCTGCCCAACGGAGAGCTGAAAGACGAATGTCCACAGAAGAGTCAGTGCGGCTTGAGTCTTTGTGACGACTTTGGAGGAGACAGGGATACTGAGAATCCCGATGATTAAGAGGATCGCAAACATAGTGCCCATTCCCCAGAGATAGATCGTGCGACGGCCAAAGTAAGGCATCAGAACGAACCAGGAGGCGAGTGTGCCGACGAGGGCGAGGGCTGTACTGCCGACATTTAGTTTGTAGGTTTCAGAGGGTGAAAGGCCAATTTGTTGGAAAAAGTAGGTCGAGTTGTACGCGAAAGACGAGCCAGAGAGGATTTGTCCTGCGAACGCGAGGCACGCGATTTCTGTCCGACGTAGTTCGAAGCCCTTGAAGCAATCTCGGTAAGAAGTACCAACAGCAAGTTCCTCTTCGAGTTCGTTCGTGTGCACAATCGTGGCCAGGGTATGCTTAGGATTGATATTAGCCGACTTAATTTGGAGCCTGATCAATGATTTTTCGGCCTCCTCTAATCGGCGTTTGCGGACCAAGTGCCATGGAGATTCAGGCGCGAATACCAGTACAGGGAACAAGAAAGCAGGCCAGAACCATTGTAAGCCAAATGGAATCCGATAAGACCACTCGGAACTTAGACGGACCAGGCCGGCAAGTACACCTGCAGCTATCAGTTGACCGATGATAAAGCACATGTTGGTATAGCTGGTGAGATAGACGCGAAGCGAAAGAGGCAGGACTTCCGAGGCGTAAGCCGGCGCTGTCGATGCAAATATTCCCCACGGCACACCACTGAGGATCTCTCCCACGCACAAGACGACGATATTTGGTGCAAAGAATGTCATGAAGATAAAGCATGATAAAAGAAGGAGCGCACCGAGTACCACCCGTTTTTTTCCAAACCAGCCCACTAGATATCCATTTGCAAGAACGCCGAAGAATGCTCCAACGCCAGAGGCATTGCTCAAGCCAGCTTGCCATGGAGCTGTCAGCTGGTAACCGACACCTGGAAAGTATACACCATACTTTTTTGCGAAAGTAGGGAAGGCGTAGAAGTTGCCGATCAAAATAGTGTCATAGCCCTCCATGACGACGCACAGGGAGACCATCAAACACCAGAATATCGCCTTTCGATAAATTCTTATTGCTCGTCGGGGGTGCAGATGCTGTTCCTCTTCCGCACCCAATTTGGCGTTCATGGTCAGCCGTTTGTGGTGCAAGTCTTCCTGGAGTGCATCAACGGGAACAGCCCCGGTTGACTGAGTGTTAGTGTGAGCCACACAGTCACCAGCACTGATTTCAGTTGTGAGGTTCATTTTTTGAGTAAACTGCTGAACAGGAATACTTAGGCGAAATGAAAATATTGGAGCCTGCGCATGCGACATCGGACCCATGATCTCCCAACACTTGACGAGTAGAACGAATAGGGTAACGAACCGATGCTAGTCTAACCCTACTCTTGTCGTGCTATAGGTGACGCTACCGACTGACAGTCAACGTGGACACCAGACGAGGCCAACTTAAGTTTAATAGAACGATTGACTTTTAACCCGATCCAGAATAGCAGCCGCTATGTCTCTCGCTTGCTAGCGACACCAAAGATTGAACTTTAGAACCCAGTTTTGCGACGTTCAATTTAAATTACACCAATGCGTCATTTTATACGCACAGGCGCCATATTATAGCCCGTGCACTATTTTCTCATTTCAGGGATTGCTAACGAAATCTTCGAAATTGCTACTCAGCTAAGATGACACTCGACATCTGTTTTTTCCCTGGACAGGGACAGACGATTTTTGCACCATTGAAGACACTCGCGTTGTTTGCCATTGCTAACCGGTTGGATACGCATATAGAGGCAACACTTTTGGATGGATCTACGGCTATTCTCAATCCACTTGAAGTGCCTTCCGTAGGTGGTGGTTATCACACATTTACAACGACAGTCGAGGTACGCGAAGAGCCGCTCACCTTGCGATACTCTTACGTGTCAGATGGCGAGAAAACCGATGTCGATGGCACTGTTACGATAATGCCAAAATTATCTCAGGCAACTGAAGAGGAATTCATTACTGTGATTAGACTTGAAGAACGGAAGGATTTTGTTTCCGAGAAGATACCTTGGCTGAAGCTTGACAATTGGCAAGGGTGGGTATGGTTACGGCATAAGTATGCACGGAGATTGATCCCGATATTTTTAAGTTATATCACTATTTACTAATTGATGACTAGAGCAACCTGGATAGAGCCGTGTTGGATGACTTTGCGTGACCTTCCAGGGTTCTTGAATGCTCACTGCTTGCTTCTGCAGCCGGTGAGCCCTACTATTGATCCAGCTTCGACATTCTGTGTATTTCCCTGTTCTTCAGCGAAAGCTACAGTGAGCTTATCGGCTGCGCGTGATGAGGAGGAAGCAGGAGTTTATGCTCGAGTTAGGCGGGTCAAACCTGGTGGAACCGCCGAAGTTTATATCGTAGGAAAGATGTCTACAAGCGCCGATGCTTTTCATTCACTTGATGGAGCCATCGGCATAGCCAAAAACTGCTTAGGGACAACTGATGTTTCTTATGTCTTTCCTCCAAGTGAAGACAAGGGCACTGTCTGGCCATTTAAAGAATTAGGCTTCTGTACATGGGAGAGTATAGGTGAAAATATGCGCCCCACCAGAGTAAAATTGGAGAAACTTATGCAATCACTAAAAAGGGCTCAAATTCCAATTGGTTCTTTCATTATCGATGATGGATGGCAAGATATTCGTTCAGACAAGAATGAAACTGCAAAAATGCGCCGATTGTGGAGTTTTGATGTGTGGGATGGCATGGATGCTTCATTCAAGGAGACCGTTGAAATTATCAAGAATGGATTACCTACAGTCGAGAATGTTGGTGTGTGGATGACGTAAGTCAGAGGAGTTAGACACTTGGAAATTTGCTTTACTGAGATTATTAAATAGTCTTCAGGGATACTGGAATTCAGTTGCATTTCAATCACCGTTAATTGGCGAGTACAAAATGCGGCCTTTCAGGCTCAGCAAAGATTGTGTTCCTGGCATCGCACGTAAAGGATTTGATGAAATGCAGACTCTCGTTCAACCAGATGAACAGAACCACATATGGTGGCTTCCTCCAAAGAACTTGGCATATAAGTTTTGGAGAGACTATTTCACAGTTTGTGCGGATGCCGGTATTACATTTGCCAAAGTTGATAATCAGTCATTCTCGTCATTTTTGGCCGGAGTGGAGGGTGCAGAGGAGGCATTTGTCCTGTGGGATAGTATGAATGAAGCAGCAGAAGATGTATTCGGACAGGGCCGTGTTATTCATTGCATGGCACATGGCGAACGCACCTTCAATGGTGATATTGGCATGGGTATGGCAACTCATGGAACGAAGGTGGTCTTTAGAAACTCCGATGATTTTGGACTTCCGAGGCCGAAAAATGTACACCGGGATCACATTCGCAATAACTTGATGAACTGCATCATTACCTCTCGAATGTGTCTCATCCCCGACGCAGATATGTTTATGTCAGGTGCTCAGTGGCCGGAATATCATGCTGTACTTCGAGCATTTTTTCCTGGACCAGTATTATTATCCGATGAAGCAGAAGAGCACGATCTCAAGGTAATTCACAAGCTTACTGCGAGAACAACAGGGGGCCACTACGAGCTGGTGAAATCACCTAATCCAGCTTTGCCGCTTCGTTCCCGCATTTGGGAACAATCGATTGGTCCAGGTATCGGACCCTCCATCAAGGCTTCATGTTACTTCCCTCGATCGAAGTCTTCAGCTGTTGTCATGTGGAGTTCTCGTGATCATGCACTTCATTGCTCCACAGATATTATTCTCTCTTCTGATGTGGTTGATGCGCTTGAATATGTTTTGCGGGACATCAGATATGTGTTATGGTTTGCTAATATGGAAAATGCTGTATTTTTTAAAGGTGCAATTGATCCTAGCACTGTATTTCCACTGGCTGAAGTCACATTGGCGCCGAAGATGCATGAAGTTATCACAGTGGCTCCATTACATAAGCTTGGCGATATTGAAATCGCTTGCCTGGGTCTCATTGACAAATATGCAAGCCTAGCTGCAATCGCTTCCTTAGAGCTCATCGGAAAAACTTTAAAGATATCTATTTTTTTTGAAGGAGAACTTGGATTTGTTGCGACCGATGCCAGCAATATTAAGATTTACGTTAATGACGAACTAGTGACTTTCACTACCATGACATTAAATGAGTCAGCTGTTTTGCTTAAGTTGCCGCTGTGCATTTCAGACAGTCCAGAGTTTTCTAAATTAGGGAATTGGTCAGTGGATGTGTTGTTGTCTCAATAGGTATGGGTTTACCCTTCAAGATTAGGGTCATCTGCCGCTTACACGGCGCCTAGTCTTCGGCTCCGTCGGTCTTCCAGACTCGAACGTCGCTATCTTCTGACGTTTCTCAGGTTTCTTTTGTTTCGTTATTCTGTCCTTGGTTGCGCTCAAACAGCGCTCATAACCTGTTGAAACTACGAATACGAATAATTATTCGTATTCGCAACATATTCTGCGAATAATTATTCGTAGACTTTAAGCTTGCGAATAAATTTAGCGAATATTGTTCTCAGTCTTTGTGGATTGTGAATACGAATAACGAATAATGCTGATTTCTGCGAATATTCGTATTCGCAACAGCCCTATCGTTACATCATTCCAGGATCTACGATCGTAGGCTAGAGTGTTCTACACATTTCCACAGGAATCCCGAGACCTACCTACACTGCCTATGATAGCGTGGGGTACGTTGCTCAGATTGCTGGATGCGATATCGTCGGCTTGCCAGTTCTAAAATTAAACTTTGCCCTAGCTCTTGTCAGAGACTCTTTGACAGGTCCAAGCCACGGTTGATACTGAATTTCAATAGTTTACAATGGATCATTTCATTGCGCAGTTTCAAGCTGGTTAGCTAATAAACTTTGTATAATTCAGTAATTGTATGTCATGTAATTCGATTTTCGCTGTTTTTGTAGTTATATCTTTGTATTGAATACAGAATACCAGACTGAGATCCGTGAATATTGGTTTAGGGGACCCAACTACCACAAGACCCCCTCTTAGCGTGTACTTTTTTGCGACTTCAGCCAAATCATCTATCTCTTTGGCTGGTCTTGCATGTTTAATCTGTTTCTAATGCGGGAAAACCGCGATGGCGGTGTTCCTGAACGTTTATACGATTTCTGCATTTTTATCACTCGGTGTCGCACTGATCGGCTTCGACATTTCGTCAGTGTCAGGGGTTCTGGGAACCCACCAATATAAGGAGTTCTACGGCAATCCACAAGGTGCACTACAGGGTGTGATCACGGGAGCGATGGCGGCTGGCTCGTTCGTTAGTGCCCTCTTTGCAGGTGCTCTCGGTGACCGGTAATTGCGGCTCGAAGAAGAGTTGTTGAATAAACTGACATTAGTAGGTTTTCCCGCAAAATCACTATTCATGCAGGCATAGTTTTGTGGTGTATTGGCTCTGTGATACAATCAGCTTCCACTGACGTTGGGATGTTGATAGCCGGCCGTGTCATATCCGGTCTATGCATCGGGCTCACGGCCTCACTCATCCCCACCTATCAGGCTGAGATCGCACCGCACAAGATCCGAGGACGCATTGTCTCGTTTCAGTCTTTAGCTGGAGCAATGGGAATCATGGTTCAATACTTCATTCAGTATGGTTGCTCGTTTATTGATTCTGAGGCCGCCTTTCGAGTTCCCTGGGCAGTCCAGTCTGTCCCTGCAGTCATCCTGTTTATTGGGCTCTTCTGGTTTCCACGTTCGCCGCGTTGGCTTGCAAGCAGGGGCCGTTGGGACGAGGTTTTAAGAGTCCTTGCACTCCTGCGCACGGCAGACGGTGACATCAACGACCCTTTCGTGCTGGCTGAATACAAAGAAATTGAGGACCGTGTCCGGCTAGACGAGCTTGAGGAACAGTCGAGCTCGATTTTTGAGCTAATCTCGCCGAAAGTGCGAAAACGTGTGTTTCTCGGAATGGCAATCCAAATTTGGAGTCAGCTGACAGGAATCAATATTATGATGTACTACGTTGTGTACATTCTAGAGGCAGCTGGTGTTAGCAACGTATTGCTATCGTCGTCGTACCAATACATCATCAATGTTGTCATGACGATCCCCGCTATTCTGTGGGTTGACAAATGGGGCCGCAGGCCCTGTCTCCTTCTCGGTGCCCTGTCGATGGCAGTCTGTCTCTTCATCGTCGGTGGACTCCTCAAGGGATTTGGTCAGCCCAACCCAGTCCCATTCCAACCAACCAACCGGGTCGTCAAGGACCATCCTGCTGTGAGTCGTACCATTCTCGCAGCATCTTGTATTGCCGTTGGCTCTTTTGCAATATCTTGGGGTCCCATATCTTGGATCTATCAAGCCGAAGTAGTACCTCTGCGGGTCCGAGCTCGATCTGTCGCGATATCTACTTCGTCCAACTGGGCATTCAATTTCGCCTTGGCAATTGTGGTCCCGGTTCTTCTTCGCTCCATTGGTTGGGCAATGTTTATTCTCTTTGCATTGTTCGATATCATGGCATTCATTCACGTTTGGGTCGCTGCACCTGAGACGAAACAGCGGACTCTAGAAGAAATGGATGAGATATTCGAGCACGGCCCACCGCTCTGGAGATCATTCGCGGCCTCAAGAGCTACCAACAAACTGGACATACTTGCAAGGGACATTGAGCTGGGCAATATGACCATTCATCCTGGTCTTCACGACTCTTAGTGTTTGATGTCATCTGCGCTATTGTCCTCAGAACCAGTTAAAGAGCTTCCTCGAGACTGAGAAAGGAGCTATGCGATGGCTGTGAGCATTGCCTATCGAGTTTGTCCGTCGCTGGGCTGTTTTGTCATCGTGAGATCGCATTCTCGTACTGTATTGTTCAAGTATGCCTCGCACTGTTATGGTCTCCCACTACCGGTAACGATAGTAGCAAGTCTGGCAGAACGTATAGAAGGCGGTGTGTCGCCAGACAAACGGCAAAAACCTTGTGTTCAAGTCCCATGGTTTCCTTGTGTATTTTACTTGGTAAATACATCACGTCGTCTTGCTCTAGCTCCCGTGCCTTTCGCTGAGATGTTCGTTCAGCCTTTGCCCCGTCTCGTGCGTTCTGAATACAAAACTGGACTTGACTGCTTGACAAAGTATTATGGGTCTTCAAGTTCTGATTACAGACCATGCTACTCTAGAATAACATATCAGATTAATATTGGTCAGGATCCTGATGCATGGATTGGAGACGATGATGTATGACCTCGGATTCTCTCATAGAGGTTTCGCACCTCTACTGCTCGTACAAAAATTTGTTGTTTACGATGCTGCTGCATTGCAAGCATGGCGTCTTTATGAATTATGACAAAGTAAATTGCACATGGTTGTACTTGTCTGCTTCATCTTGAGAACATGTCAATGCAGCTTGACTGCCCGGTTTAGCGGCCTAAAGTGCAAGTCGAACTCTCTCAGAATCCATATTATGGTTCAGTTCATTCCAAGCAGCTCTTCTGTTATAGTTCCGCTTTCTCAAAATTGTTCGACTAAGCAAGTCATAGGATGGACTGATGTTTGTAATACGCTATGACGCATAATTAAGCCAATAGTGGCAAATGATGGACCAACAACAGAAAGTCATCTCTGGCACAATTAGGAATCTCAATTGTTCTTTCAAGACAGCCAATATTCTTAGCTAGTTATTATATATATATACAAACGCCTCATATGGACGTAAACCCAGCTCAATCTGTAGCCCTTTTATATCTGGGTAATTAGACAGAATGACTTTCCCTGGCCTAAATGTCTCTGGAGGAATTTTCCATAGAACAAAAGAGTCACTGAATGAAGTTACAACCAAAGCTGTTCCGGATCCACATACTCGCCGATATGCACAGACTTCCATATTTAGTGGATCCACCAATTCGAACTTACCGTAGACCAGCACATCTTTGTACTTCCGTCGCAGTTCCAAAATCGAACGCCAATAGTTAAACACGCTGGAAGGATCATCGACCTGCATTGCGGCATTGCAATCTTTGTAGTCTGGATTCACATCCATCCAAGGTTGTACCATGCTGAACCCCGCGAACTGGCTGGCGTCCCACGGAAACGGAAGACGTGCATGATCACGCGCTTTCTTTTTAATCTCACTCATTGCCGAGTCCAAGACGGCCTGCGAAGCGCCATCATCAAGCAGTCTTTGTCATAATTACCTAACGTTACAAAAATACATTCTCCTGACGAAACTTACTGCTTGTAGTAATTAATTGTCTCCACATCTTTGTATTTTTCAAGAGGCCATGATTTCGGCATGTTCGCCAGACCGAGCTCTTGACCCTGGTACACAAACAAGGTGCCGCTTTGGAACCCAATGAACGTTGCCAACATCTTTGCACCTACCTTTCGTAGGTCAGGCCTGTCAGAAAGAAACCTCGACACGGAACGGCCCCAATCATGATTTTCTAGAAACAACGCGTTCCAGCCATCATTTTCTTGCATGAATACCTGCCATTTGTTGGAAATGTCCTTGAATTCCCGAGGAGTCCACTTCTTCGGTGTGTATCGATGGGAAAAGGACCTGTCTATGTCGATACTGCTATGCATTAATATATATAAAAACATATATCTTGAAAGGGCTTTATCTCACAGCTCAAATTGGAAGACCATATTTAATTCATTCCTTTCAGAACTAACAATTTTAATAATTTCCGTAGGGTCGTATAAATAAGCCATTTCACCAACACTGAAAGCATTGTATTCTTTCAAAATTTTGCCAATTTCCATCAAGAATTCATGAATTCGCGGTCCCATACAGTAGTAGGCCGAAGCATGTTGATACTTTGACGAAGGTTCAGTAATAGGAGCATCCTGAAAACTGAGATCTTTGCTGAGAAAATTGACTGAATCCATTCGAAAACCATCGACACCCCTAGTTAACCAGAACCGCATGATATCGTATATCTCTTGTCGGACTTTGGGATTTTCCCAATTTAAATCCGGCTGTTCAGTTGCAAATAAATGAAAATAATATTCGTCGCTCTTTTCATCGTATTCCCAAACACTTCCTTTGTGTCGTGTTAGAAAGATCGCGAGGACTATAGCAGAAAGCGTCTAACCCGAAAATAGTGACTGCCAGTTATTGGGTGGAAGTTTCTCTCCGTGTTTACCGACCTTCGGCTTCCGCCAGATATAGTAATCTCGATATGGACTGTCTTTGGAAGCTTTAGCAGATTTAAACCACTCGTGCTACAACTTCTTAGTTAACAATTGCTTGCCAATAAAATTTGAAATGAATCTGACTTGATCAGAGGAATGATTTGGGACCATATCCATAATCAACTTCATGCCCCTCGAATGCAGTCCTTCGATCAATTGTTTAATATCATCCATTGTTCCATACTGTGGATCGATATCCGTGTAGTCAGAGATATCATAGCCCATGTCAACTTTGGGAGACTTGTAGCATGGACATACCCACACTATCTCCACGCCGAGTTTCTTAATGTAGTCCAACTTCGACACGATCCCTGGAATATCACCAACGCCATCGGCATTTGAATCTTTGAAAGATGCAGGGTAGATATGGTAGGCACTGGCCTCTTTCCACCATGCGCGGTGCACATCTGTCCATTGAGCCATGACAATTGTGAATGGCGACGTCCATGGGTGATTGTGCGAGTATATCTAACGATCGTCGACGATGCACGTGCGCCAGTCGAGCAGATGTCGTCGCCCAACTCAGACGCACACTTGAACACATGATCAAGGAACAAGGGATCCATGATTCAAATGATGTTCCAGTAAACAGCTACCTCTAGACGTCTAAGGTTGTTACGCATTCATAATAAAGGATCCGAGTATTAAAGGAATTTAATTGCGAATAATATTCATATGGCGCTGTATCTCAAACCACAGATCGGCTGGGTCTGACTTGGTAATGATGACAGTGCAATTGCAGCCCAATTTTAATGGGTCCAACTGCCGTCCTATTGGACCCTCGGAAGAAGAGAAAGTTAAAAACCCGTCTTTTCACTTCTCCTCTCGTTGAACCTATATACAAAGTTTGAAACCAATCTACGGCAATAACGGAATCAACTGGAATTTATAACCTAGCATGCATCGATTCTTTTCTAATGGTTTAGTTGATGACGGACCTTCACGGACACTTGTGATATTACCAACTCCGTATCTCGTTGTAAGATGTAGTCATCTAGCAAAATCAGAAAACAACATGACTGCAAAACAAACAAATAGTTGTAAGATGAATATTGTTTTTAAATGACAACTGTATCCTCATACCGAGCAAGTGTAATGCTCTTTATTTGCACACGGCAACGACTGTCACTCTCGGTGATGAACCGACCGGCTAGACCTCGCTAAGTGAGACAGTCTTGTGGTAACAGTTTTAGTGACCCTTGGATCAGGCAGAAAAGCTCATCGTGCCATCGCGTTTGTCAGCAGACTCCCTGTTCGTGATGATCACGGAATGGCAGCCCATGAACACACCGTTCCGACGCCTCCAAGGCTATACTGAATGAGAGAGAAGTCGAACAATTGAGTCGTCGGTAATCCGAGATTCAGGACAGACCATCCGACAGCTTTTGGGTATGTCTTGATGCCCGCATAAGCGCCATCTGGTGCTCCGACTGCGTCGCGTTCTTAGCCTTAATAAGTAGCCCCTCATTAATATCATTGATTGTTCTAAAACACGCAATTAGTCGACAATTCTACTCCAGGTTATGATCTGTTACTTGCATGTCAGATCATTCTTTCTTTATCCGGGACATGCTATATATGTAGTGTGGAAAGCGTTGGATGCAGTACCATACATGAGTGAGCATTTTCGAAACCCGAAAGTATTGTCAGACACAGCCACTGATCATTGCACATTCACTATAACTTGCAAACTACCAGGCCATATTCTGGATCAGAACTTCATTTAGGGAACTCTGTCAGAAGGATGGTTAGAAGACAAGCAGGAACGGGACGGAATGGGTCGTTGCTTCTATGCGCGGAAGACATGTATTACAAGTAAAATTCATTCAAAGTGCGTAGGCACACGCGCTCGTTGTCACGTGATCTCACGTGAACTGTTAACTTGTGCTTATTTTGGTGGAGTGACCGGTTGCTCTAGATTCCCCGATTTCGACGATATTGAACCTTCCTTCGTCTGATCGTACAAACCCCTTGCATTAAACATGAGCCTATCGTAATGGGTGGAGCCAAAGTTGACTAATTATTTTGCCCTGAAGGCTGAAGCGAGAAGCGAGTGGCGCGCACTAGCGAGCGAGCGGCGTACCCAACCCATAGATGCATAACAGACTATACTTACGACGAGTGTTTACAAACGTCCTCGATCTTTACGTGTAGGTTGATTTCCTTTTCGAGTGCCAACCAAAAATCTTACTCTTGCAAAGAGTGTGCAGACCACTATTACCATCGATGTGACAATCCTATAGGGTACGTATTATGTATATTTATGGGTATCGGCAGGGGTACGATGTGGTATCATACCCTAAAGGACTTAGTTACTCTGAGTTTAGTTATTTCCGCTCAATTAAATTCGCTAACCCATTCCGGTATAGACCAGCAGCACTCGACTTTTTATCGGTCTTATTCTCGGTTCTCGCGCGATGCGAGAGCCTAGTCAAATTTGCCAGCAAGAATGCAGGACGTGTCCAAGCTGTAATGTTTTCATTCACAGCTGCACTTTCCATTTGTCCAATGCAATTCGTATAAGGAAAATGTTGAGACATATCCTCCGGGAAATCGGATTAGAGACACTTTTACGCTCGTCATGGGACATACACTTGCTCTGCTTTCAGCGATTCGCACGCATGTTCGCATATGGTCAGACGACGATTATATTCACTGCTTTCTTCATTGCACTTGGAATAAATGAAGAACAAGTTGGTCTTTTCATGAGCTACACATTGCTAGGCGACGTGGTCATGTCTTTGGGTATGGTTCTAGTGGCAGACAGAATCGGCCGCCGGAAGATCCTTGCTACTGGTTCGATATTGATGTTCATTTCGGGTATTACATTTACATATGCGTCGAACTTCTGGATTTTACTCACGGCTGCTGTTTTCGGCGTGATTTCTCCGAGGTAAGATATATGATATTCTCCGCAATTTTGCTACGCGGTCTAAACTAACATTTCGAGTCAACAGTGGAAGTGAAATTGGGCCGTTCAAGACTATTGAGGAATCAACTATGGCCCATCTTGCAAATCTAGAGACGCGATCTGAACTGTATGCGTGGTACAATCTGCTTGGAGGTATTGGACTGGCGCTCGGAACCGCGTCTGGGGGTTGGATCGTACAGATTCTTCAGGATAATTATGGCTGGTCCGATATTGGTTCCTTCAGATGCATTTTTGTTTTGTATAGCATTGTCGCGGCGCTCAAATTCTTAACGTCAATCTTACTGTCATCAAAGGTAGATCGGCATGTGAATACTTCGCAAGATGACGAACGGGGTTCAGATGACATGGATAGCCAAGAAGAAGATCAACTCCTGAGTGGCCAAATTGACGATGAGACGGAGGATCTCATAACTACTGTGGAGTCTGATCAGCAACTAGGGCAATCCGGGGAGGTGTCAAAATCTTCATCTTCAAGCAATTTTTGGAAGGGAATGATACCAAAACTATCCACTCAATCAAGGAGAGCTGTTCTTCCGCTTCTATTTCTTTTTTCCATTGATTCATTCGCGTCTGGAATTGCTAGTCAGTATGGAGATTTTATGATTACAGAAAATGAGAGAAAAGGCTAACAGGACTGTTATTAAGATCATGGCTGTCGTATTATTTTTCGGAACGATTTGGTACGAAAGAAGGCACTTTAGGTATGCTGTTTTTCGTGACCAACTTCATATCGGCAGGATCATCCCTTCTTGCGGCGCCACTAGCCAAGCGTCTCGGTCTGATAAAGACAATCGCGTTCACTCACCTTCCAAGCTCTGTGTTTCTCAGCATATTGGGTATGCCGTCCGCCGGGTACTTGGCCATGACTTTTTTAATTTTACGATCATGCACTCAACGTATGGATTACGGTCCCACTCAGGCATTTGTTAGCGCGATCGTGCTGAAGGAGGAGAGAACCAGTGTTATGGGAATTGTTAACTTAGTCAACACGCTTTCGCAATCAGTGTCGCCGCTATTAGTCGGAAGGCTTGCAAGACAGGGGATGATGCCCATAGGATTTTTACTGGCTGGTGGATGTAAAGTAGTGTATGATATCTCCCTTCTGGCAGTGTTTATTGGCCAGCAATTGCATGACAACTAGGAGGTGTTGAAACCGGCTATCATCGTGACGCTTGGAAGTAGCAATACAAGGAAACTTTATTGCTGGTCTCAAGTGCCGATAAATCATATTACTGAATTATTAAACAAAATATGTAAATATCAATTTTCGATTTTAGACAAAAATAGGGGACTGTTTCATTAAACTAAATCCAAATCACGATGTGTTGTATTCCGATTCCGATATCGGGAATGGCTGAGCTATTTTGGTAAAATTATTTAGTTTCGGAGTTAAGCTCCCGTTGTTGCAACGCCCTCGCCTCCGGTCTTATGCGTGACTTTGCCGCCCAACGGCAAAGTCGCATCGAGCCCACCATCGCGATATCCGACGCACCATCAGCACGGGCCTACTAATGGCGGGGGGGTTTATCAGAATGTTGACTGAGCAAAGTCTTGTTTTTAATGGTTCGAGACCAATTTATAACTGCTCGGAAGTATAAAGGGGCCGCACGTGTTGCCGCTTCTTGGCTCCGGGTCCCTGAGTGCACCTCTAACTTACGTTTGGCTTTACCAAATTTTCACTATCTTTACTCAATTCGTTTACTTAACAATTTTGACATCTTGAGCTAACGACGCCTTCAATATGAAGACCAGTATGCTACTGCTGGCCACGTGTAGCCTACGTCTGGGTATCAGTCGTTAGGAGGCACATTTGTGTTCCGCATCTGTTTGTCATGTCGTACTCTGGACAATTACATGCCTGCCCGGATCCACGTGCGACATCCTTCCTAATCTCTATTTGGATGCTCAACACTGTATTTTATTTTTATTTTTAAGGGTCACGGGTAGTTATCGGAATCTGTCAGGCATGATTCATTTGTGCCTGGCAGATGAAATAAAACCTTGTCGGTTGCCGTCGATTTTCACGCAAGCCATCTGCATTTGGAGCTGAATCCCAATCTACCTCGACTCTTCATACTATTAGTTTTATCAAAATGGGTTCAGAAAGTGTTGAAATCGTCCCTCACAATGCGAATACGGTGGTGTCCAGACGTGTCAAAATTGCCTCCTACTTCGCCGTCGTATGTTAACGATATATTTTTTGGCGGCTTTTTATTATATCCCTTCTAATACTTATGATAACAGCTGTGTGCAGGTGCCGCCATGATCAGCGACGGTTATCAGAACAATTGCATGTACGCGGGACAATTTGCAAGACCCTTGTTTTTAACCCGTTAAGCTAACATGAGAAGGACTATGGCGAACGCGTTGTTCTCGATTGAATACGCATCAGTCTATAACAGTGTCATGAAGACGCGTGTCTCAAATTCCATTTTTGTGGGTGAGATCCTGGGACAGATCACTATGGGGTATGTTAAAAATTGGCTCTGTCATTTTGGTCCTAATGTGCCGCAGTCTTGTTTGTGACTACTTCGGAAGAAAAGGTAAGATTTTATATCTTCTGCCACTGATGGATTGTAATAACATATTTTATAGTTGCATTGGTAGCTACCACGCTCCTCATTGTTGTGGGAAGTATAATTGCTACTGCTGCTAACGCATCGACACTCAACGGCATGTTCTGGATGATTATCGTGAGTTTCGTCTACAGAGCATTCCTGGTATGGTTCAGCATTTAATACTGATGAAACATAGGTCGCTCGTGGCATTATCGGCTTTGGAATTGGAGGAGAATACCCCGTGTCGTCAACCAGCGCTGCTGAAGCCGCGAATGAAGCTGCCCAAAGTCTCCGTGCTGTGTTGACTATCATGGTCACCGAGTTTCCTTTAGCTATCGGTGGCCCGTTGTCTATCTCAATCTTTCTCATTGTTTACGAAGCAGCAAGCGGCCTAAAACATATGTCCACAATCTGGCGTGTTTATTTCGGAATCGGCTGCGTATTTCCTCTTATTGTGTTTTACTTCAGATTGAAATTAGTGACATCAAAGTTGTACAAGAATGAGGCTATCAAAAGGAGAGTTCCGTATGTCTTGGTTATTCGATACTATTGGAGGAGAATCCTTGGTACTGCTGGATCGTGGTTTGTTTTCGACTTTGTGACCTATCCGAATTCAATTTTCTCTGCCTCCATTATTTCGGAAATTGTTCCGGACTCGGCCACAAACCTCCTCAAGACCGGAGAGTGGACTCTTCTTTTGACCTCCCTCGCTGTGCCTGGAGTTATTCTCGGAGCATACCTTTATACGAAGATTGGAGCGAGGAACACCCAGATTATCGGATTTATGGGATACATTGTCTTCGGATTGATCATTGGATGTGCATACGATAAGCTCGTCAAAATCGTCCCGCTATTTGTTATATTTTATGGTATTATGAATTCGTTGGCCCAGATGGGCCCAGGTTGTATGACAATTGTTGCTTCCGCTGAGGTGAGATATGACATAATTTGCTTCTCCAAGGCCTGTTGTTGGTGTCGAGGTACTAATTAACTATCTATAGAGTTACGCTACTGGTGTTCGAGGTAGCTTGTTTGGATTTTCGGCCGCAATTGGCAAGGTTGGCGCGGTCGTTGGTACACAGACGTTTACGGCTATTCAGACCAATTTGGGAAAAAGTAAGTAAAGCCATAACTCCAAGTTTTGCCATACCGCTCTACTGACGCGATACTTCAAGACTGGACTTTCATCATTGCCGCGATCTGCGGCCTGGTCGGCGTTGTTGTCACTTTCTTTTGTGTGCCAAAGCTTAACGGAGAGGACCTCATGGACGAAGATGCGCGGTTCCACAAATTCCTTGTCGACAATAACTGGAAAGGTGCTTTTGGAAATGGTGAAGACACTGACTCGACCATTGAAGACGTCGAGAAAGTTGATACCGTCGTGTTGTCCTCCAAAGAAATCGCAAACCCTTGAACTATGGCGTAGATTTATTATTAGGGTTTCGTGGTGACTTTTAAAAGTTTATAATTTCGGCTCGGTAGTTAGCTCATTTTATGCGGTAACTTATATGGAAAATAATAAAATTAAAGAGGCTTAACATTGGAATCCTACCCGCGGACTATTCTTTGGGTTTAAGTCTTAGCAACGAGCTGATGGTTTGATGATTACCGACGGAGCAGTGCAACAATCTTGAAGCAGATCACAGAATTGTCTTGGAAATGCGCCGAGGGACGTCGTGATTCACGTCGTAGGAAGTTAGTGCAAAATGCATTCCCTATTATACTTTGTGGCTTGCTATTGCGCCACGGTGCGGCTCGAGTCTGACATATATGACGTCAGAGAAAAGGTGTTCCGAAATAGAGTAAATACAGTCCGAATCCAAATAACCAAGAGCCTGCTGCCCATTGACGTAGATCTCAACATTCTGTCTTTGAAATATTGTAGCGAACTCTGAGAACACACCGCAATCTGTTGCCACCTCAGAGAGATAGTTTTCCTGTTTGAATTATGAGCGCGATCGGCGATGACGTGCGGTTACCAGCCACAGAATGTGATCCAGTAAACGGCCAGCACCTATATAGACAAGCCCTGACAATCGGAAGCGCTGAGGTCTTACTGTCTGTCGCAGCATTACGCCAAATACTCTTATGACTATGTCTGAATTGCTGGCCGCTGTGACACGTCCGCTTTCTCCAGACGCCTGTATAAGGGGTACTACTAGGGGTACCAGCATCCAGGTCAGAATATGAACATGTGCTAGAGACCCTTGAAGAAGGGGGCGTGGAGTAAGCACATACTACCTGGTAATTGGCCAGGTGCCCCCTGCAATAATTGTACTGACAAAATTTCCAGATACCCAACTCTTGAGTACGATGGTTTTCTAAAAGTAGCGATCATATCCGCTGCACCTAGTCCGCTTCACGGCGACATGGTGGGCGAGCTACTTGGTAGGATCTATGGTTCAGTCACAATGATGCCAGGGATCGACCAAAATATTAAAGATGGCGTTTCTATTTCGACTGAGAGGACAAACACTAGAGGTGGCGACACATCCACAACAAGGAATTGGGATGGTGCCTTAATATATCGCGCACCTGAGGGAAAGACGTTGATGGTTGCAGTCGAAGTGGGCTTGTCGCAGACATACGAAAGCCTGAAAGCCGCAATTTCTTTTTCAGTTTGTGCTCTCCGCTGCCGAGTAGGAATCGTAATGTCCATTAACGAAGGTCACCGTTGCAGCGTGCCAACTGTCCGATACTATGACACAAGCCACTAGAGATTGGCTGCAATACAAGAAATAGAACACGACCTAGATTCTCAACTGCAGCCCAGTCCGTTTGGCCCTCTAAGAATAAAGGAAGAAATCTGGTTTGGCAGAATCGCCAAAGTAGTTCTTGAGACTTACCGTCTGGACGATGAGCCTTCCCCGCCAGACGGCGCCATCCTCGACCCAAAGCAGTCGTTTGTAAGAGTAAGCTCATTGCGTGCGAAAAATATGCCGACTAATGCACTAGTTTATAGACGATCGTAGAAAATTGGCGCTGGGTTGGGGACAAACCTGGCCGAAATTACTATTCGAGATTGCATCCCTTCGCATATACTAACTGGCAACAATATAGAAGCCACTCCTGTCAATTTCTTTCAACGGAACTGGTTTGAGAAAACATTTCGCGATTCCATGATTGATACGGCCATGGAACGCGTCTGGGATAGGAGTAGAGTTCAACGTGTGTAAACTTACGTCCGTTTGAAGAAATCTTCAACTTATGGCCGCAAGCTGAGCAATTCGCAGAGCTTTTCTCAAGGTTGAACGGCGTTAGAGTTGATGGAGCAGCAGCATAACCACCTATTCGACCACTCCGCTCCGCGCGATGATTATGTCTCTCGCAATCGGCTTATCGCAAGTACTTCCGCAGTCACGGAAATAGAAACATTGTCATAATCGGTGACGTCCGGTACGTTGCCGGCATATTTATCAGAAGCAATGACCAAGGCTGAGTTTCGAACTGTGTTGTTTGCATCTTCTTGGGTGTCGTGTTGTTCTTCCGTTCGAATTGACGCTTGCAGATAGTTATTTTGTGCTTTGATTTCCTTCGTTTCGCTTCACTATTCAGAGCTTTTCGTTGCTGTCTGGTTGTTTCTTTGGTTTCCGTATCTAAAATACTAAATAGATATACCGAGATCTTGTGGCAGCAAGGAGGCAAGTCTCAACGCACAGCTACTCTAGCCCGAAGATTCATCGAGAACTGCGTTCACATCCATTTGGGTAACGGTGTGGGAACATGCTCCAGTACAAAAGAAAACCCAACCACGCCCGAGCGCTACGGTGCGAACTGAGATCAAATGAAATTAGTTCCCTGTCAGGGGTCGGTAAATTGTTGCGCAAGGGCTAGGGTTTTTATTTTTCGGTGGATGCACCATGAGTTAGAATAGATATAAGTTACATAGGAAGATTACATACGATACGTACAAGGCACCAAAAAAACCTATAAACAAGCAGAATATCAATATGACAAACCAACAATAAAAAATATAACATCGCAAATAGTCGATAGATCTTTGACGCCTTGTGCAACATTATACGATTGCCCAGGCAAAATCGCAATTTCAGCAGACAATAAATTGGTAGTCTGTTTGTGAACTTCTCTGACTACGAATCACGGCTCGGCATTTAACTATCAAACGTAACGGTGACATGCCAGCGTCCCTTTATCATTTATGACATGAGTCTCGTCTACGGTGAATCAAAAAGTTAGGGCCAATCTGCAGGGTCACCTAGTGTGACGAGGATCGCCGCACACGCGGGGAGCGGCAAGCAGTAACCCAGCGCTCAGAAAACAAGAGAAAAGCCAAACTTACGGCCGGAAATTCGAAGTCTTCGTCGCAAGCAAGATCAGCACAAATTCGAACACGGATGAGTACCGCAAGAAGGGCTATAAATTGGACAATCCGTCCCAATGCATTTCGTCGGCGACGATGGCGTTAAGCACGATGCCAGCTACTCTGTCGAAGCATAATTCTCCGGTATCGGAAGAGCCCTTTCTATCTAATTCTAACGAGGCGCTCAGACTTCTCAAGGAGAACCCAGCCGAGCAGAGATTAGACGTCCCGCTAACTTATCCCAAGTATTTGGAACTGGAGGACGAATTTTCAAGATATAAGCTTGATGAAAATATTTCAGATGACCGCAGGTATCAGCAACTTCGGTAGGATATTATTTGGACCGTATTACATGGCGAATGAGACTAAAGGCGTCCGCTGAGAGCAAATCGCGTGCGGCGCTGAGGAAACAAAGAATTCCAGGCTTGGTCGTCGAGAGTGCCACAAATATTCGGGTTGTGACTGCTCGACTACGATTCCTTTCACTTATGCGATAGTAAGATCGTAAGTTGTTATCTCTAAAATATATCTTGGTTTTGGCAGATTCAGGGGTACAACGCAAACCCTAACGCATCCGATGAGCGCATTGGCTAAGGGTTTTGTGAATCTGGTTCCTGGCTTAATTAGTGTATTGTCAGTGAAAAGCCACATATAAGCTTAAAGAGATGCGGTAAACCAGAAGAGAGGATACACGGTTAGGGCTGTGGGGTCAGTTTCTCCTCGTGCCTAGAGCGCCTATTATTGAGGCTGTGCCCGGCAGGCGGCGGCTGCCTGGTCTTACCTCGTCATACCTCACTGGCGGCGAAGACTTGGATGTCGGACTTCCCGCGTCTTGCGGGCCGAGTCCACCGGAAACTGAAGGCCGTTGCCGAGATTAGTGGCCTCCATGACATCTGGCAAATATTACTACTGATGAATATCATGTCATAGTCGAATGGCCAAATTCGGGAGACTACGTGCTCTTTCTCCCGGAAGTCCCACCGGAAGTCCCACATGTAAAAGCTAGCCATTATCGGGCATGCAATCGCATGCCTCTGAGGTGTACGGGAGAGCCGGTCATTTGTTCACACTATCGCTTTGCTCAAAAAGGTGTCAAGTTTAGAACAGTAACCGAGGAGTAGGCAGTTACTATCAGGTTATCGAGCATTAAGAGCTTGATGATTTTAGATATAAAGTATAAAATATCATTGTTCTCAATTAGCAAGCACTCATGAACTTGATACAATCTAGGAGTATGAATCAACCGGCTCACTATCACCGAACGTACACCAGGCTTAGCCAAGTGAGAGATAGTGTCAATGGCTTTTGGCACTGGCTCCTCTGAGCTCTTTGCTAGCAGCCGAATGTAAAATAGTCGAAATTGCACACGGGGCCGGGGTCGATGGGGTCGCCGTACTGGCCCTTGCAGGTTAACGGAATTTCAATACTCTGGAAACTGTATGATGTTAGCTCTGAAGCTGTCCCCATCACAATCAATAAATGAGTTATATACCAATTGGATGGGTTGCAGTAACTGACTGGAAGCGGCCCGGTTGGACTGTTATCTGTATAGTCGTAGTTCAGGGAGTAGCCGGCGATGCAGTCTTTATACCGAGTTGGGGAGAATCAGCTTATGGTAACGAAGAGAAACGGATTTGCAGGCTAGAAACATACCAACATTCCCGTCTCCCGAACCAATTAAGCCAATGCATGTCTGAACGCCGTTATCAACTGCGGCGAGACTACCATAAGCGACGCTGTTTTGGTCGTAGCCCACGTCACCATAGAGTTCAAGACATGCCGAAGCAGAAGATGAGAGACTCATGATGGTGATGGAAACTATGGCCAAAGCTTTTGGAATGAAGGCCATCATATTGGTTTGCTTAAATAGAGTAAGGCGTGGGCTTTGTGTTCAAGGACTTTGATTGGGATTTGCCCACTCCTTTAGGAGGGCGAATGCGTTGCCATTTATACCCAGCTATACGGCTGTGTGCAATGAAATTAATGGTTTTCGCGTATAAATCCGACTCTTCGGTGAATGG
Organism: Lipomyces sp. NRRL Y-11553; assembly: GCA_003705905.2. Classification (NCBI taxonomy): domain Eukaryota; kingdom Fungi; phylum Ascomycota; class Lipomycetes; order Lipomycetales; family Lipomycetaceae; genus Lipomyces; species Lipomyces sp. NRRL Y-11553. Next base: position 5,428 of record PPJW02000064.1, on the reverse strand, counting down.
CCACGTTAGCTTCACTTTGATGAGCGTTTAGGGTAGATACTCACATCACTGGGCCCAGTGACTCTAGCGGCTGACAACTCATTAGGCGCCCGGGCCGACCGCTAGATAGGGACTCTGGATTAGGCTGGCAGATTCATTCTATATATCGATCAAGTTGTTCAGAATAAATGGCAAATGTTCAGCAGCTTCAGCCCAGGCTAATGATGACGTGCGCCAACCATCGATTGATGCTTAGCGCCAATGGTGCATGCCCTCACACTTGCGCACGCTCAGCGTTTGCCTACGCTATGCTTCGAGTACAGTTAGCACAACAAGAAACCGTCCATTTCGAGAGGAGGTACAAAAAAGAGATGGAAAGTGCGTTATAACAGGCAGTGTCAATCCTGTTGCTTCATAGACGAATGGAGTACCTTCGAAGCCGCTCACATTTTCCGTTATCTCGCGAAGGCCCCTTCATAAGCCTGAATTATGGTCGTCACATTCACCTACAGGTCTGGGGAGACGGACAGACCAATAAACCCTTGCCAGAAGGGACTTCTTATGGGGTCCCGAATCCATAATCAATTTGACTCATTCAGGTGTTCTATCGATCCGGACGATGATTACAAGAAAACGTGTTTCCGAGTGGACATGAATGGGATTGATAGAAGGTTCCTGGATCTTGTTTGCAGGCTTCTCTGCGGATGCACTATGACGCTAGTGACGCCACCAACTTGTAACTAATCCGTTGTTTCACCACTCTGCATTCGATAGGTCCAAAAAGCAAAAATCTGAGAGTCAGCGCTAGAAAATAATCGGCCGCGAGTTTCAAAAGAATGACAACGAAAGCAGACAGATTATTCCTCTTTGGTACTAGCGTGAGTCAGCCGGCTAATATAGTAGCAAAGCTGACGCAGCCCTGATATTCAAGACCAACTCAATCATATATAGAGTCTAAATTGCACGACTTCCCACTTCGACGATCAACAAATCCATTTAAGGCATCTCGACAACGACCTTTCATGGCAAGATACCCGTACCACATCTCAGCGATTAAAGTTCATAGATATCGTCTACGTCATCCTGTCCATCGCAAGTAGCAGTTTCCTCCGGTTGCTGTCTTGCTGACTGAACCCGGAAACGACGAAGCCCTTTGAGGTGTCCCGTAGCCAACAGTGCACGAGACGCGTGTTGTACAGCTTAGCAAAGACGCGTTTCAATCTTAGGCGTTTTACACTATAGCACGAAGGTTAGGGTTATGTATTAGTGATATGTAATAGGCCACCAAAGTTCTGTGCACATTTCATTGTAGAAATTTATGCCCTAACTCAGTCGCCACTAGATGCACTCACAGTAAAATTCATTCAAGTACGCGTTCATGCGCACTCGTTTTCTGCACGTGATATCACGTGAACAGCAACGAAGCCGCCGCCGAACGCAAAAAAAGAGCAGTAGTGGGATGAGCCATTTTATATACGCTGGGCCAAGCATCCAGCCTCATATAGATAGCCGGATTAGAATGATAGAACAAACACAAGATAAAGCGCGAAGCCCCAAAAACGAAAAGACACAAATAATTATTACAATTCAGTGGCTCACTAGCGCAAGCCGTGACCATTAAGAGAGAATTTCGGTCATGTGCAGCTCTCGCCTGTTGGTTATAATATTTACCAACGGCATTTTGGACCTGTTCGCCTTACTTGAATCATAATGGATATCATCAAGGATAGCCACCTGGCTTCTTGGCCACACAGAAGTACCATTCGAACCCAAACGTGCTTGTAAACGGAGAAAGAATCCAGAGTACTACCACTCAGTAATCTAACCGTCATCTAGTATCCACGACGAAGTTTTTTTTAAGGTCTTGGATTAATCGTACCTATTAGGCAAACTATGTCGTAAGAAGTGAACACCGGCAGAGTTGGATCAGTGTCTCACATGTGGTGCAGCGATTGTGAGATGATTTAATGGGTACCATTAAGGAATACAGAGGGAACAGAAACACAAGGTTGCACAAAACTGGAGATGGTGCCCCTCAGTCGGAGAAGGCTTGAAGTTTGTGTGGACCGCAAATCAAACAGATCGCGCACAAGGACAACTACTTCGTATTAAACCCGCCCAAATAATCCGCCCAAATAATAATGGGCTTCATTAATCTGGGGCACACAGTCATATATATATGCGTAGTCAGTCCTGCATAGAATATTTGATGTCAACATAAGTCCTCTTGTGCCATATTAGGCCCGATCGCGCCAACTCGTCGGAAGTAATCTTGGCGTCCACGTTCGCCGTTAGCAAATTAGAGATGAGGAGACAGGTTTATGAGGTTGCTCATCAGAAAACTTGTAAACCCCACAAAATTAAGGTAATTAAGCGGGAATTTCGGTTTTTCTAGCCCCAAATGCATACGGAACTTGAACAGCAGAGTTGCTATCGTACTGCACCGACGGGGGGCTTGGACCCTCAGACGACGCGCTGCAGCACCCAGACGTTAGGCGTTTTAACTCTTTTCAAGTGGCGAATTTGACGCCCGCAAGTACGGTTGGGCACTCACGCTAGTCCCAAAGAGGAATAATTAGGTGCGGCTCCAATATTTCTCCTCAATTTATTTATGCATCTGCACCGTACTTTCCATATACTCGGCCCTCTATTTCAGTCGGTATACATATTCGCTTCAATAGGGATGCTACAACCGGAAGGTTCACGTTGGTTCACATAGTCGTCAATCCAGGGACCTTCACCGCGACCATTCCACCATTCAGGGCCTCCCGGAGGTCCACAGTAGTAGTTGACTGTTCTGTCAGAGTCGCCCACACACTGCTCAACACCATGTTGGACCACATTGATACCTCTCCCTGCGATGCTGCCAATTTGGTTCGCGTTAGGCGCATAGACGACAGCATTTCCTGCGTCACTAAAGCTAGTACCCGCACAAGCGCATTCCAACACCTCCGTCACATCGACAGTAAACGCTGTGACAGCCTGGTAGAATAGGACACAGATGTCTCCATTCTCAGCAGCAACGCCATTGCACGGGAATGAATTTGATACTGAGTAGGTCTCGCTCTCTGAGACACTGAATCCAACGGATGAGAACTCAGAGTTCACGCCTAGAGACAGGCTCCAACCAAGAGTGGTTGCGAACCCAGTGCCTGTGGTTGCCCCTGCGACGTCACAGGCCACAAGCGATCCACCCTTCTGAGTAATAACAAAGTTCTGATGTGGGTTTCCGTCTCCCACCAGCGAATAAGAGTAGGATGGTGTGCATCCACCACAGACGATGTCTATGGTGTCCGTGGAATTAATTGGGGTACCATCAGATCTCACTTTGATGTGTTTCCTGTCCATGAAATCCTCTGCGGTGATATCAATCGCAATAGGGAATGAGCATCCCACTGCTGCTAGTGCCAACAGCGAGCAAATTATCCCAGGAAGATTGCCCAGTAACTTCATTTTGCCCAATTGACAGTATGCGTAGAGGAAACGAATCTGGGACGCAACTTCAGTTTATATGTGAGAAATGCGCTTGAGCGTGGATTGAGACGACGAATAGGAAGTGAAAAACTGAAGGGAGGCTGAAGCTCTGATCTCAATGGCGACCAGTCGCACGACCGTTCAAGTCTATATATATATTACGAATAACCCTTGCGCTCACCCACCAACACAGCCGCATGAACTTGCCTCATTCGGCGATCTCAGAACACAGCAGAAAAAAGATCAGGCTCATGACGTTGCGAAGTGGAGAAACACGGCAAAGCCCCTCACCAGATCAGAACAGGACTATAGAGATTGGTCAGACATCCACCACCTGACTCAAAGATCAACCAATCTCTAGTGACCAGTGACGTAAAAAGCGGAGAAAACGGTCTCTGTAACGTCAATCCTCGACGTAGTGGACCAATTTTCAAGGGGGAAGGAAATTATGCAACGTATTTCCTTAGAGGCAAGATCGGCCTCGTCGCTTACGGAAGGTCGACGAGGCGCTTAGCAAAAGCTGGAGAGCCAAAGACTCGCTTACCGTAGAAATGCACACTATTTGCTGGGTCAGAAGCCTGCGGATGCATAGGTACAGCAGGAAAACCGGCAGGATGGAGGTCCGTCGGATTGGGCTCGTATGACGGAGCGGCGCTGAGGCTGCGCGAACCTTCGCGAACCTTTGTTAAAGAGGTTGCAGATCTCTAAAGAAGATGATTTCGAGTAGTTTTAGTTAAACTTTTGATGTGGTAGTATTATAATATGGTTAATTCCGTTCAGTTGTGAATTACGTTATACAATATAATACATATGTGGAGGGAAGTCCCGTTGTTTGGTTAAGCTCGCATTTGGTGCCGAGTGACCCTGCATAATGACGATTACCCGATCGGTCCCGTACGCACACGTGGGTGCATGATGTCAGTGGGAGCCGTTAGGCGAGACATTATTTGCCTGGGCAGGGTAACGGGGGTATTCCTGAATAATATACTCAGTTTCATAGCCTGCTTCCCAACTCTTTTCCCAATCCGCCGTGCTTCTCCACACGAGGCTTCTCTATGGCTCTGCTCTTCCATTGTGCCTTGTTCCGGGGCACGGTTGCTACACCCAGGGCCGTCCGCCTCGCACCATGCGGCTCATTACTATGAGATGGTTCCGGATCGATCCATGGTGCCGGGATGGAGGAATCGTTTACAGGAGCGAATTATCGTCTGCCGCTCAATGGGATCCGCTCCTTAGCGCCGTGTTTCAGCCCCCTGAAACTGATGTTACATACATCCGTAGGACAGAATGTGATCACCTCTTAGTAGGTTTGCTAGAGCCGTGTGCCTGTAGATCCCTACTGAGCTACTGCCCTTCCAGAAACCGCACGTATCTCGAAGTCACGTGCACGTGGATGCACAGGTGAGGATTACGGTTCCCCGCGAAGATGATATTTTTATTTCTCTCTTCTTTGTCGATACTGCACTTTGATAGCCTTCTACTAATACAATACACTTTAACTTCCTTTTCCATAAGTTTCTGATAGTATCTACCCCAACACGGGTGCAAATAGCTCTTTAGGACTACCGGACGTTTCGCATCCGTTAGCCATTCGCTCCTTTGTGCTGCCACCACTTGAACATGGTTGTTACTACTTTCTTTCTTTCGCCGTATGGTTGCCACTTTATGAGTATAAGTCTTATTACTTACCCTATGCCGTGCTGGAGACAAAACTTCGAGGAAAGACGCGGAACATGACTCCTAGTTGCAAAGTAAATACTCCAGGAAGCAAGGAACTACGAAACAAAATCTCCTTCTTTGCCTTGGCGACGAGAACAAATCCCCATATGTTCCGCCAGACCTGCCTCCAGTGTGGCGATCCATTCAATCCATTCCACGAGTGGCTTCCGTGGAATGGACCGTGGACGCTAAGGGGCAACTTCGCGTGGAATGGATCCACGAAGTGTATCAGTGGAGTGGATGGACAGTGGAATGG